>JARJCM010000683.1:0-29781 GCA_029233265.1 Mycena alexandri | reverse complement strand
GTCCGACTTGCACATTCTAGGTCACTCGCACATTCACAGCTTATTACAAACTAAGGCCGGACAAGAACTATCCAGCGGTCACCTTGTCGCAGAATGACAACGTCAAGTACGTAGTCGAGTCGCAGTCCTTATGATATCCATCCGTCCGCGACCCTCCACGCTAATGGCTGTATCTCCTAGTGTGCAATCTGACCGTTACAAGATCATCCGCCAGATCGGCGCCGCAAGTACTATCCTGCTCAAGAATACTAAGAAAGCGCTTCCTCTTAGCGTCAAGAACATCAAGTGTATATCTTGTTGCATACCCTCTATGCGTTTGAAGCTCAAGTGATTCTTCACAGGCATTGCTATCGTCGGTTCTGACGCTGGGCCCAACCCTGACGGTGCGAACGGATGTTCGGAGTGCGTTTTCTTCCGCCCCTGCTCACGACGTTACTAACTATACTTGCAGCCGTGGATGCTCTCAGGGAACCCTCGCGATGGGCTGGGGATCTGGTGTGTTTACTCCCTCCCACCCCCACTTTCTCTTGACGGCTTCCCCCAGGAACCACCAACTTCCCCTACCTCATCGACCCGCTCACTGCAATCATCACACACATCCAATCTGTCAACCCCACTGTCATCATTGACGCCGTCCTCAACGACTTCAACTCGAGCAAGTCCTCCACCGTCGCTTCCGCTGCCGACACCTGCCTGTCTTCGTCAACGCCGACTCCGGCGAGGGAGTACATAAATGTCGGGGGCAAACCAGGGTGACCGCAACAACATCACGCTTTGGCACGGTGGTGAGGCGCTCATATCCACCACCGCCGCCGCATGCGCCAATACGATTGTGGTGCAGCACGTCGTAGGGCCGGTTTGCACTCGAGGACTGGATTGATCACCCGAATGTAACAGCGGTGCTGCATGCCGGATTGCCTGGGCAGGAGAGTGGGAATGCGCTTGTGGATGTGTTTATTGGCGGATGTGACGCAGGCGACGAAACCCTCGGGACGCCTGCCGTACACGATTGCGAGGGCGCGCGCAGATTATCCTGCTGATGTCCTCTATACGAGCAGCGAAGGGACGCCACAGATCACGTATGAGGAGGCGCTGGGCATTGACTATAGTTGCGCGATAAATGTTTGCTTATTGCTCTTGCGATGATACTGACGAGACGATCCAAAGGTGGTTTGATATGAACAGCATCACCCCGCGCTTTGAGTTTGGCTTCGGGCTGAGCTACACGACCTTTGGCTACAGCGGGCTCTTGACGTCAAAGTCGCACTCCCGTCGTGAGGAGGAACAGCACACCACGCGCGCCAAGACGTCTTCGACCGCGCGTGCGTCTAGCAGCGCCGCTGCATCATCCCAGAAGGTTCAACGCCACCGTCAGCGCCTTCGCTCCGGGCTCTACCATCACCGCTTCTCCCTCCGCCTCCCTTTCCCTCTCCGCGTCCGCCTCCGCCTCCGCATCTACCAATGTGACTAGCACCGTTAGCGCCCCCTCCTCTGCGTCCACTCCCGTCGGAGAGCTTGGAGGCCCCTCCGCCCTCTACCAAACCGCCCTCGCCGTCTCCTTCCGTGTCCAAAACACCGGCCCCGTCGCAGGGAACGAAGTCTCGCAGCTCTACCTCACCTTCCCCGAAGGGTACGGCGAGCCACCAAAGGTGCTCCGCGGGTTCTCGCGCAACTTGCTACAGAGTGGGCAGAGCAAGACAGTGGAGATCCCGTTGAGGGTGAAGGACGTGAGCGTGTGGGATGTGGGGGCGCAGGAGTGGGTGGTGCCGAAGGGAACGTTTACGGTGCATGTTGGGTCGTCGTCGAGGATTCTGCCGTTGACGGGGACGTTCACGGTGTGAGGCGGCGTCGGGATTTTTACGATTTAAGTGGCGGTGGTCTGGAAATATTCGCGTACTATACATGATATTCTGCTGGGAGTTGCTGTGCATTGGAGTTTCTTTATTAGCAATAGCTCAGGCCTGGGACAACCAGCGACCGAGTCAAGTAAAGGTTCTACGCGGAACTATATAGTTGGGCATATCTGAAGCTTTTCAAAATCCGCTTTGGGAACTGGGAGATAGATTTGATCGGCGCTACTTTCATCACCTCATTCGACCACATCCACTGTCTCCCACTCTGCAAAGCGGACCAATTGACACCTGCAAACAACTGACGACTCCCATGAACCTTTCATTATCATGCCTCTTTTCCCTCCTCCCCGGCTTCTCTTGGACTCGAGCGCTTGATTTTCGCCCCGTAATTTTAGCTCCTTAACTAATGCCACATGCTATCTCCAATAAACTCGCACCCCAAATGATAGAGCGGAGGTGCAATTCGCCACTCATCACACCGACATAGAACAAGTCTACGCTCTTGGGTGCAGGATTATCCTCGTCAAATACGATATATAGAGAGTATAAACATAGAGAATTCCACGACATCATGAATTCTTGAGATACTAGCAGACGCAGTAACCCTATTAGGTTTGTTTAAACAATGGGCCTCACAAAGTCAAACAGATTTTAATTTTTGATTATGCCGACGGTTCAATTAGTGTTCAAACAGGGCGTTGAACAGATTTGAACAGTCCAAAAAGCGAGATCGGTAAGGGACTTGAACACAGGTGTATTACAGGAACTTGGTCGAGGAAGAGGGGTTACCATTCCACCACAAGGCAATGGACAGCATCACTTACCTAGTGATCAGGCCACTTCCACACCCCACCTCTGATAAGACACACCTGAGACACGCTGACTTCTAATACAATTTTCTCAAATAGCCTCAAACTTTTTCACTTGACTCTCAGCAACAAAAGTCCTCCCCAAAATACACAATTTCAACCAGTTTTCACTCAAGAACTTGTAATATTCAACGAGTGGGATAGCCTTTCCAACTGGTTGCCAAACTTGATCTAATGAAGTTGAAGGCGATTTAATGTACTTACAGGTGATTTGATTGAAGTTGTTGGAGTTTTCAGCAAATATTTAGAGTGCACTGTGAATATCACGCTGCACAATACTGTGAGCTACGAGTGTGAAGGGACACCCAACCTTTGCTGACGTTTTCTGCACAGTCTGAGGGTGTTAAATGAGCATTTGTCACGGGCTGCGGTATCATCCTAACGGCGCAACGGTCAAGCCTCTGGGCGTCCTTACCCCTGGGATGATGGGACCTCATGACCTCTCATGCTCGATTCCGCCGTCGGCTTTTTGTTGGTTCAAGTCGGTTCAAACACCCTGTTTAAATGCGATTAAACAATCGATTTGATCTCCTTGAATCTGTGTTGAAACCGGAACCGTTTAAACCGTTGTTCAACATAATCTACCGGCTCTCCAGCTATCCTCACTGCCTTGCAGTGTTCAACAGATCAAAGTTTAAAATCTGTTTAGGGTTGCAAAGTCCATTGTTTAAACAAGACTAATTAGATTTATCGGAATCTGTAAAAAGAAAATCATCAAAACGAGAGCATGGCGCACCTAAGCATCCAAGGAATAACACGGGTGTGGTACACTAGCCCGAGCGTAGCTACCTGCAACTCAGCGCCAGTCAAAGCTGGACGGTGGTACCAACTCGGGGTTCGACTCCCCGCACCCGACTGCGGACACACAAAACACCCTTTTTTTGTGCTTCGCGGGGAGCCGAAGAACGAAGATCGCGGGGGCGTCAATGTAGCAAACGAGACAACGTCAGTGCGGAATCTGTCGCGGAGGAGAGGTCCATGATAGATCCTGACGAGCCCATGAGGATCGAAGGAGGAGTCCAGGTCTGGAGTAAGATCCGCGTTCAAAGCTTCGATTTGTGTTGCGCGAGACGTCCATGAAGCCGAGAGCGGAGTGGATTCCGAGGCGGGGAGGATTTGAAGATAGAGAATCGACACGTTAGAGTAGCTATACTTTAGATTGGAACGGTAAATCGCAAGCGAGGATATACTGCAGCGGTGATCATATACCTGTGGAAGTTGGGTGGGCCGCAAAAAGTTCATACGGAATCTGAGTTTCGGAAAAACGAGGTTGCGTAGGGCGGAGAGAAGAGCGCGATTTGGATTGAGCAAACGTCGCGAATCAACCCGGCGCATTGGGGTCAAGTTCCGGCAGGACTCCGTCGTAGGGAGAGGAGGTGAAGGGCGGATGATGAGGATGAGGCGGAAGGTGAACAAGAGGAAGGCGGGGGATTTGGAAGCGAGGGGGATCGAGGAGAGCAGCGCAGGATGTGCGGGATGGACGGCGCGAGGAAGCCACCGCGGCCAATACGGACACGAAGTGCGGAAGACGGGGATTGCATCGAGAGGCATATGTGGGCAAGCTGTCGAGGTGCGAATTGGCGAGTTGAAGGTGGCATGTCTGGTTGGCGCAGAGCGTCGTCATACTCGACGCTGAGACTCGTGATGGATGGAGAGGCCAGGCTGGATGTCGCACGATCGGGAAAGCGTACAGGATTGGCAGTTGCCATGGTGGCACAGGATGCGCTAACTTGTTTCCGTTGAAAGGGAGAATCCGAGAGTGGATGTAGACGCAACGAGGTTGTCCAAAACAATAGCATTGCCACACGAAGGACGTACATCGCGGAGTAGCGCAGAATATGTTTTGAGCTGGACGCAAGATGGGCCGATTTGGAGACTTGATGTACTTGTTATCCAAGAAAGGACATAGCGCGAACTTGGAGGACGCGTAACAAAGTAAGCAAGCCCCGCTCAGCGCTCAGCACTCATTGGCCCAGAATGGGCAGCGTCGGCGCGCCCGACGCCGACATGCAACCAATCTTGGGTCCCGTGTAGCATGATGGCAGTGCTCGAGCTGAACACGATGAATGCGGAGCTAAATACGCAGTGGGTTTACCAAGGGGTGAATCACGAGATGACGGGAAGAAAGAAAGAAAGGATGCCGTTGGAATGCCGTCACGCAAACACATGATTGCAGCACTGCCAATCGATCCGTTTGTCCGCAACCACCACCTTCAATTCCCCACGTTGCTCTTCAACTAGCTTTGTCGCACGCACCCCATATGATTGTCATATGCGCTTCTCTTGGTCCTTCGCGTGCACATCGGGCGGCTTCCGCTCGCTCTTTGCCCCGCTTTGCAGTCCAGGCGCAGGTTGAGGGTGGCGATCTTGTCCGCTGCTCCTCCCTTCCTACTTCTCTCCTCCCGCTTTCTTCCCCGTGGAACTCCAGATCTATTCCTACGCACCAGTGCTTCTCAACGCTAACGGCGGCCCGACAACTTGTTGTTTGAGGCCCGCGAGGGCGTCGAGTCGGAGTAGAGTCGGGCTGCCCCTGCATAAAAAGATGCACTCTCTTCTTGCTCCTGTCCTCCGCCTCTTCAGGTAGGACATTCTTCACCGCGACAAGCCAAGGCTGAATCCCTTCGAGATGGTTACAAATTTCTTCCCTACAATCCAAGAACCGATTCCCAGACACGATTCACGCTATGAACTAAGAAGGATCCGAGGATGCGGCCTGGTCCACAGTTCAGCTGCTTCGCATCGGTATTCACCTTCAGACTTCGACAACGCACTACTGACGCCCCAGCAGCATCCTCTCCTTCTCCGCCGCCGCAGCTCAAGCAAGTGCACTCTCCCCGCGCAGTTCGCTTACCGTTCAAGCCGGGCGACTCGAGGGCTTCTTCGAGTCTCTTACATATATCTATACCTCACTCGCTCACATCTTTTTCAAATCTCAGTTAGGCTGCATTGTCCCCCGGGAACATGATGGTGTTCGTGTTGACCTCTCCGCCCACTTCGACCGAACTGACCTCCATGTTGCATTGCTGCAAAACGACACATAGCCATAGTGTGTACATCTTGAAGCACTAACGATCCGCCAGCGTACCATTTTCAAGGGCGCGTTCCGGTTTTCTTCATTTCCTTGCATTCGGCTCGACGCTGCACCCCCACGGTCGGCCCTCTTCACCCGACGCTCGATGTACGTGGTACTTAACTCACCCCGCTGAATCTCACTCGCGCTATTACCAGGTCTCATTTCGCTTGCCTCGGGGCGCCAGCACTTCGAACCAAGCCGTGATTTTGGGATCAGGGTGAGTGATACCTTCCCTGCTTCGTCCACCCTACAAGTTCATTTCGTTTTTCGTACAGCAGGACTGGTACCGTTGGCGATACAACCCGCATCCCCGCAACACAATCCGTTGCCCGTTCGATTCGGGCTGGTCCAGTCAGAGTGAAAAGTCCGATTTTTTTCTCTTATGCTTTATTGACGCTCCCAATGCAATAACCCAGCTGTATCGTAGCCCCGAAACGGTTCATCCTCTGTGCGTCTTTCCGACTTATGCACCTCCGCCAATGCCTGACAATCGCGTCTACCCTCCATGCTAAGATATGAAAACCCACATGTACAGGAGCATGCAACACTGTCGCGCCTTGGCCGTCCAACTCTCCCGCGTATGGCACTCGACTACTCCTAACCGTGCCGCCTCGCTCCGATCGCGCATCAAGTATTCAACGCCTCAGAAATCTGGATCCCTCGGCCTGTAAGCAAGCACAATCCAGGTTGGAACTTGGACTCAAACTGCTGAAACTACTTTTCAGTTTTGTACAGGACTGGTGCGCAACCGCCTCCGGAAGAGACTGAGAGGCGAGTATCGGTTGCTTTCCCGTTCGATTCGGACTAATCTACTGGCGAGTAAGGCAGAGAGTCTTTCTCTGTATGACGGGTTTAACTTTTCGGAATTTAACCTTTGATGTTCTACGTTCCACTTCAACGCTACCAGTCCTACCTTCCGGCGCAAATAGCTTGTACGCCTTCCCATCTAATATTTGGGCGGGGTATTGGATTTCGACTCAAACTGTCTTCTGCGCCGATGGTACGGATTTCCTTCGAGTCTGCGCTGATTCTCCTGCAGTATCGTTCTTTCCTATGGGCCGTCTGGAATAACCTGTACGTCAGTCCGAGTTCTTGGTACGAATCCTTATGTTTCAAGCTTTTGATATTCCTAATTTCTCTTCCCAACATCCGACGTATGCATTGTCGGGTGGCTCCCCGGCGACCCTGCCGAGAAACCGCACCCGCTGTGCGCGCGTGACCTTGACCTGGGTGTGTATCTGGTATCACCCGTGACTATCCCTAGAGACGCTGATGCTCGTGACGCGGGTGCGCGCGAAGGGCTTGGGCGGAGTGAGCTTCTCGTGCTCGCGACGATAGGATGGACGGGTATCCGCATATCTCAGCTCTAACATTATTTGGTGTCCGAATATTTTACAGTAAATGAAACCCCGTGGCCCCGCTCTTACATGATGAAGGGGCTCGCTCAACTCGCGCGGAACAACCCGGTTCGATTCCGGGCGGGTCTTGGAGCGTTTGAATAGAATCCTTTTTTGTTTGTTTGTTCGATCAGCAGACTTTGACGCTCACGAGGAAATCCTTTTCTCTGCGAGAGATTTTCTTTTATCAGTGGCGGCAGGCCATTTCGGCGGTAAGCGCGTACAGTGATATGTTTCCCTTCTGCCTTGGTTACAGAATCCGCGGAAGAAATGAAATAAATTCCATTCCTTACCCAAGTAAGCATCAATTAATTTTGTGGTGAACTCAAAAGATCGTCACAACTGAGCTCTCCACCCAAATGAACTGAAAACTCGCGATGAGGGAAAAATACAAGGGGGAAAAGCGTGTGGAGTCTACCTATGGCCCAGCCTCGATTCGAACGAGCTTCTTCCGAGTACGCATAACTCATTCTCTTGCAGTCACTGCATTCAAGGGGCATCTACGCTGAGTCAATAAAGGTGCACGTAGGTGTAGGTAGGTCGGCGTAGTCGGCTACAATAGGTCAGCGTAGATCACCTACGTCCACCTTGACGGAGATCAATACAGGCGCACGTAGCTCTGCGTAGGTGTACATAACTGATCTGAACTGGGTATATTTAGATCGACGTAGGTCGGCGTAGGCGATCTGGATCACCTACGCCCACCTTTATTGATCTCAAGCAAAATAGCACAGTGAGTTCATTGGAGATGGTAATTGGATATACTGCTAGTACACTGCGCTCGGCATAGGTCACTATGTAGACCTACATTCGCCTACATTCACCTTGCATAGGTCACTAAGTTGACCTACATTCACCTATATTCATCTTAGCTGACCTTGACTGACCTACGCAGACCTACACAGACCTACATCAACCTACGCAGACTGTATGTAGATGGGTCTGAGCGTAGGTCCATAGAGGTTCGTGTAGGCCCCTGAACTCAGGCTGAGTCTAGGAGGTCCTTGAATGCAGTGAGTATATCCGGATGCGTTCCAAACGCTACCAGGCCTTATTGACCTAGCTTCAAACTTTGATAGCCGCCAAGCTTAAGGTTAATCGTCCGTCTGAGTCCGGAGGTGGATCAAGATCCGTTCCCGCGGAAATTTTCCTCTCAATCCCCTCCGACCCGCGCGCGTCTTTATTGTAAGCATCATCGAAGGTCAGAAGAATTGTTAACTGAGCGCTCCGTCAAACGAACTGAGAAATCCTGCGGCAAGAAAAATTGGGGGGAAAAACTGGGTGAAATATTTGCCAGGGCCCGGCCTCGATTCGAATGAGATGTCCCCGAATATATCTGCTGCTGTGGGGAGACGCACCACACCGGGATGCGTTCCAAACGCTACCACGCCTTATTGACTGGGGTTTTAAGCTTCAATGCGTGGTGATGTGCTGGTTCTGTGCCCAGGCATGAAAACAGCACACTGTGGATAGTAAAGGTACTACATATAAGTGCTCAGGTACTAATTGTGCCAAAAAGGTACTAAAAGCCAGGGCATTAATTTCTAGTACCTTTGGAGGTACTTCAACTGAGTACTTTTGAGGTACTATCTCGAAGGTACTCCATATGAGTTCTTTCACCTAAACTGTGGGAATTTCGGCGCGTGATCTGTTGACGGCGGCAGAGATTGGCCAGTTTGTCCATGTTTGGGCCCCATCCGCGGACTTCTTTTCTTTCCACCGACGCGTCTCACTACACTCGCTGACATCGCGGACGCGACTCGTCCCTCGTACTGGCAAAACCACCTCCTCTACAACTAAGCCTCACCCTACCCATGTGTAGGGCTTCATCGTCCTTTTTTATTGCCCCGACTGTCCGGCTATCGATGTGCGCGCGTACTCGCAGACAGAAGACCCGCAATGACCCAAACAAGGTATCCGCAATCCCCAAATACCTAAAGGAGGCAAGAAACTGCGATTTATCACTGTACAGGACTGCGGTAAATGTTTCGACGAACTCGTCTGCTCGTGTTTAGCGTTCAAAGACAAGATTCTTGAGCTAGCTTCAGACAGTGATCAGCTGAACACGAATCCTCTCTGGGAAGGATTGCTCAAACCAATTGATTATGAGGGTAATAAACTTGCGACCATCCCGATTCATTTCAAGATGCTAAGAAAGAACCTTATCCTGGTGGCTAGTGAGTGACCGCCTTCGCTCTCCAACATGTTCTCTGAAGTTTTGGACCGTAAGGCAGATCCATCATCAGTACCGAGGTTGACCGGTTACCAGATATTCCCACGATTGCGTCCCTCGTCGACACACTGCATCATTGGGATGATTCTGACGACGAAACCAAGCTGATCCTTGAGACACTTTGTCGAC
This sequence comes from Mycena alexandri, assembly GCA_029233265.1. Lineage (NCBI taxonomy): Eukaryota > Fungi > Basidiomycota > Agaricomycetes > Agaricales > Mycenaceae > Mycena > Mycena alexandri. The sequence goes on along the minus strand of JARJCM010000683.1, from coordinate 20,227 downwards.
TTCATTCTCACTCCATACATTACAATCTCCCTCATTGCCCTCAAGCTCGATGTGCCGTTTGACGAGGCCTGGACCGTCTTTCAGCAAAGCGACAAGGTCGGTCTAGCACTTCATCCCATCCCGCACACAGCCGCCCCACAAGAAAACTCGCTTTCGCCGATTAAACGCAAGGTGAATGCTTCTGAGTGCGCACGACCTGATCTGATAGAAATTGGAAGGTTATATCTCCCTCCAAACGCTCTGGACCGATATTTATCACCCTCGCCGATTTCCCTTCTGTGAATAGGATTTTGGTATTATTTTCTGGGGCGCTTACGCTGTTGTAGCCCTCAAAGAAGCAGAAAAAGTCCAAATCGCCAGCTCAGGCAAGCTTCCCTGGTTGGGCTCTCTCTGTCCCCAACTCACAGCACCCCAGGAAGTGGAAAAATCCCCTGTGGACAAAAAGAAGAAGGCACAGACAAAGACTGCGGTAGATTCTCCGGAACCAGCTCCCGCGCTAGAAGCAAATATAAATTATAAATTATAAATACTTGTCCTTGGGTTCCTGTGACCGCCTGATTTTTTGTAATTGACGTTATCACTGAATCCCATTAGTTTGATGTATTGACTGCTTATACCTCTGGGGGAGTTTCTAATGAGCCGATAACTGGTCGAACCTAACTGTCAGGCTTTGCTTTACTCCAAAACTCGTCTGAAACGAGTTGCACATCGAGTCCTTGTCGACTCATGTAATTTAATTGCACATTACATCAGCCTCTGTGCCGATGTGTGGCAAAAAATGAATTTTTTAGGGCTTCAAAGTATATAAAGAGTCCCCCAAAATATTTAGAGAAATTTACGTCCAGTGGGGCCAATTTGGGGATAATTTCTTTCGCGATGTTTCGATGTGAGCGGTCACGCGTGACATCTCACGTTTCTCTCTCTGCCACCATCCTCCTGCCCTCATCCCTTGACTTCCAGGCCTCGCGTTTCCTTCCTACAAGACCCAAACGATGGGGGAACACCGTCTACACGCCTCAAGCCCTCCCTGGGGCCACCCTACGCTCTCATCACCGTCCCACGGCTTAATACGACATTCTGGCGATTTTCACCAAGGAGGACGCGCACACGCATCTCAAAGCATCCAGGACCTCTATATGTCATAATATCATGGTATAGCACTCATACTTCCCATCTTATTCTCTCCGTAGGCCCAAATACCGCGGAATCAGCTCAAGCAGTGCCCGCCAACTTCTCCTCTTTGGTTCGGTCTGTGTCGGTCTCATCTTTCGCCCCAATAGCGCCCAACCCTCACCTCTGGACTTTTTCAGCGCGCAGGGAGCAGCAGACCGTATGGGTTGGCGCTGAGTCTGCCCAGTCTAATATTATCTAACCTCTAACCTCATAATCTACCACTTCTGCACAGTGCCCCTCAAATTCAACGGCGTTCTCGTCCCCCACTTCGAGTCCTGACCGCGGCCATGCTCGAAACGCACCCGAGCACACTCCGCCTCCCCTTCCGTTCGCATCCACCGCCTTTCGCATCCGAACGCTCTGACCCCTACCATTCTTTCTTCCCCAGACCTCCCTTCGTGTTATTCTCGCATTACGTGCAAGCTTCAACGGCCGTCGTCCTCACCTACTGCAAGCTGTTTGTGTTGTCTGGTCAAGGTAAATTGCCTTCGCTCCCGGCAATACCTTTGCTGAAATAGGCCCATCCCTTCTCGTCCCTTTCGCATGTTCATGGCGTCATTGATCCGCTCCTCATTCCTTTGTGTTCGAGTTTCTCAGTACCGGCCTTTTCACTCGGCATGTTTTACGGCCGCCCCGCGATCCTCTGGCTTGATTTCAAGGTCAGTTTGTTCTAATTGGGTCCGATTAGTTGCTTGGATTCCCGTTCTGTCCCGCGTTCAACACGTTACATCTGTACGTCTCGCCCTCCTTCACCGGTTTCAAGCCATTCATGGTTCACAGTGTTATCGGTTTGTATTCATCTATTCAGTCAATTCAGATCGCAATCGGGCGGCATTCTCTCTAACTTCAAGCCACAGCGGCATCTCGTCCCGCCAATATGTACGTCACTACTCATCTTGCATTGAAATCCACTGATCTTTCTCGTCGATAGATCCTCGACCTACATCTGAAAAATTAAGGTACGTTCGTGCTCTATATGCATGAGTCAATGCTCCAGTTTATTCAACTCAGTTAGCAGCTACTCGACCTTCATGTACGATGTTTAAATAGGTACACGGTAAATGTTGGTATCGTTGCGTTCAATAATTTCTCGGCAAGCCTTGGACTCGGGGGTCTCGGGGACGCCGTAACGCTATCATCATACATGGACACAAGGTCTCTCATCTTTACCGCTTTATGTCCCAGCTAATATTTCCCGGGTTCATCAATTCGACCGTACGATCCTCAAGTTGGCCGTGTTGCACGGTTGCACTCGCACAGCCCGAGCCGCCAACTGGTGAGTGCGTTGTATCTTCAACTTACTTCAATGTTTGAACCGGTGTTGTTTTGATTCAGAAACTTTGACCTCACAGCTGCTGAACCAGATTCGAATTTCAAGGAAGCGGACTCGAGATAAGTACATCGGGTGAGTTTAACTTCGAACCTATATCCGTGTCCTGGCCTTGTCCTCAGCCCCATGTTCTGTCATCACCTTTACACCGGTTCGACTTCAACTGCCTCAAATTATTGCCTCGTGAGTCATTCAACTTCCTCACCGTTATCGGTGTCCATCGCGCCTCAACTCGGCAACGGAGGTAGGCCTATTTTACTTCAATGTCATTTCCGTCGCTTTCCTGACTGTTTTTTTTTCTGCGCAGATCAGCATTCGACTTCAAAATTCGACCTCAGTTCATTTCAGCGGTGCTCTTATGTCGGACCGTAGAGAATAATGGTGCCTGAATGAACAACTACATATAGTACCCACGCACTCGCCTCAAGTACCTCGAAGTACTCGGATGGAGTACCCGGAAGTACTCAGACGAAGTGCCCGGGGTACTCCATATTAGTGCGATTTCGAGCCAAAAGCACTCCGTCCGGAGTACCCGGAAGTACTCAAGTTGAGTAGCTTGGGTATCTATTCTGAGTACTTTCGGGGTACTATCACCAAGTACCTTTACTTCCCACAGTGCGCGAAGGAGGCAAGAACGACGACCAAAATAGTGGCAAATCGTCTGGCGATCATTGATGTACATAGCGATTGAGGTGCGAGTCGAAAAAAAGAGAAACCACGTGTTCTTACTTGCTTGAATCAAGCCAGACTTCAGTTGAGCCAAAGAAAATTAGACCAGATTTTGAGGGGACGCTGAGCTCGACTTCCGGAGATATGTTTTAACGATTCACAAAGGTCAACTGGCTACCGCCAAACTGCCGCCAGCGCCGGCATTGAGATGGAAGGTACGGACGGTGGTATGTGGCGATAGAGTGAAGAAGCGTGCTGGCATTTGGACCCACTGTGATTTACTCACGAATTTTGAGTGCCGCCAGACTGCCGCCAAACTGCCGCCAACATGTACATGCACCGCTCGGAGACTACCGACGTTGCTAAGCGGGAAAAGTGCCGCCAGCATGTCACACTGTCACCATGCACTGCCGCCAACATTGCCGCCAGCGACGCCAACACTGCCGCCAGCACTGCCGCCAACTTTGCCGCCAACTTTGCCGAGGACCCCTGATAATAGACTTCAAGGCTAGATCCCAAAACTCCGGAATCGGGGCATTTTTGTCCGGACACTTTTTGGCGGGATTGGGCGATTTTTGTCCGGTTTGGACCCAGCCTGGGCTGCCGTAAGGCATCCTAAAACGGTAATTTTGGAGTCCCACAGCCTAAAAAAACCCAAAATCTCTTCCGCCGCGCATTGTTGCAGCCCTCTCAATGTGTTAGTCCAACTCCTTGTCAATACAGGCCAGTTGAAGCAATTTGGGCCCAAAAAGTTAACTGCACCTAATAATCCCACATAGCACTACTAATTAGGGGTGACATATAGCCCGATATGGCAGGTCTAAGGAGAGGCTTGAAAAGTCGCGTAGGGCTCCGGGCTATAAACCGCGGTATACCTCGCTATAAATGCGCGGTATACCGCGCTATATCTATAGGGCGGGGACTTAGGGCTTTCGAGGCAGCTATGTGGCGGTGTCCGCCGTGCCGCCATCAGGCCCATCAGTGCGGGCCCATCATCGCCGCCGCTGTCGGGCGGAAAAATCAAGATTAAATACCAGTAAAATACATAATAAATACGAGATATATAATGTGATCACAATGTGACAAACGCGCCATCACGCGCCGTCCCCGCCCGCCGTGCGTGCTCATCGCGACCACCGCCCGACGTGCGCCTCGGCCGTGTGTGCTCCAAAATCCACGAAAAAATAACCATTAAATCGGGTGTAAATAGGCGACCCCGGATCACTCAAACGCCATCACGCGCCGCCCTGCCCGTCCTGCACGCCTATCACAACCACCACCAGATGTCCACCTTGCTGGCACGTGCTCCAAAGGCCACGAAAAAAGATCCATTAAATTGGGCATCAATAGGTAACCCCGGATCACCCCACACGCCAGCACACGCTGCCCCGCTCCGCCCCGCAGACCCATTGTCCCGCCATTATGGCGGTGGAAAACAGGTAATAAATAGAAATCAACTTGCAATAAATAAGGAATAATACAGTCATCCCATCTGCACCTACACCTGCCACACCGCCCTCGCGCTTGTTGTCCTGCCGCACCTGGCGGCGGCTAGCGCATCACAGAGCCTGATTTTTGATCCAATCCATCATCAATTTAGATGTGGACATCAAATGCTGTTGCCTCCTCCCACCATCCGCCCCACTGGCAGCTCTTGCCCCCATCCCACTTCCCGCAGTCTTGTGGCCCAATTGACCACGCTTTCTAGAGCCTCCATGGAACAGGCTTCTGGGATCTTGCGGGACAACCAAAAAGACACTTTGAAACATATCTCTGGTGATATTCAAGTGGCCATCACTTTGGACCATACCATCCGTTCCAACGGGCTCGAATTCGGTTTTTTTTCCCCACAGTTTTTCCGGGATTCTTTCGTAGTAGTCCTCTCAATCCATGTAAATTTGCACGGTACACTTCCGTGCGTGCCGTGGCCCCCCTTGGTACCCCCACTGCCTTTATGGTGCCCCTGCAGTTCTAAATTGAAACTCAACCCACCCAGACTGCTCAGACCCTCTCCTACCTCTGCTGTTGCCATCTGTGTGATGTTCCACCCTTGCTCGGATCCTCACTTGCTGAGTTATGGGGATCTTCCCCACTGCTTTCAACTGGGCTTACCGCTTCTAGTGATCTCTCAGTCCATATCTTGCTCATTAATACATCCATCCTGGCACTGGCTGGCTATTTATGCCCAAATTGCTTGCCCCAGGATTCCGCCTTTCTGTGACTGAAACTCAGGTGTTATCGCTCATCAATGGTTACCCCGCATTGTACCTTTGATCAAGTATCCAAATTTCCGCCTCACTCTTCTCCGCAAGCTCGAAGTCTTGTTTCCCAACTTTGGGGCATGAAGGTGACAAATTCCTTGCGGGGGCGTTGGTAATCACTCTCCTCTATGTATCTGTATTTTTCCCAGGTAATATCACATGAATATAACACGTCTATTGCGTTTTCTCATGCCTGAGGCGAGGGACTGAGCCGGAATCTGGCTAATTCTGAGAGATCACAAGATTTGATGTAGGCACAAATTCCGACGTTGTGTGGTTCCTAGTGCTGTTGGAAGGTCGCATATGATCTGAATATGGGTAGGCAGTCTCTGAAGACTGTTCTAAGGTCTTTCATTGAAGAAAAACTCAAAAAGTGAATGAGTTAAACAGCAATCTTCTTCAATGTGTCGAACTTTCAATTTTGGGACGCAATCTTGATCCAATGGATCAGCAGAAGAGTGAACACAAGGATATGCACAGCAACTCACAAATCCCGTACCAGCCGCTCAAGAGGGTGACTCAAAATCTCGAATTTTCGAACACATCAGTGTGCACTAACAGAATTATATTTCTCGCTTTTGTATTGCTTTCTGTCCGTCTCGTGAGAAGCTACATGCCTTGGGCACTCAGAATGGCTCTAGATCACCGATTATTCCAACATTTTTCGAATTTTGTGTCAGATGTAGAGACGAAGACAAAAGATGAATCAAGTTTGTATAGTAAATATGGTAAAGCACTCGAAAACTGAGTGTGTTCGGGACCAAATCACCAAAACATTAATTCTGTTTTTTGTGTATGTCATATGGGCTCAACTATCTCCAATATCATACATAAAGGTCTTCCAAGTCCCCAGAAAAAGAGAGGGCCCATATCACACAGGTTTGAGGCTTAGAGCAATGTTTTTTAATTCATCGGACTGGTTTCCGAATCTGTCGGCCGAAGCCTCGGCCATACCTCGGGCATGCAATTTGAGCTCCGGTGTCCGTCGAGAAAACAGGAAAAAAATCAAATAAATTCAAGAGGGAAGGGAAGATACAGAAGTAAGATATCAGACTGTTTACACCAACAGAGGGATGGTGACCTTACTTCCTCCCTCTTCTCTGTGTTCCTTCCCCACAACGTTGCCGGTCAAAGTCGATGAGCTTGAAGCCGTTAGTGAAGAAGATATCTGTAGTTTTCAAGGATCTCATTTGAAGTAGAAGAACAAGAAGGAAGGAGATAGTGGGGCCTGCTGTCAAGGAGATGGCACAAATAGTGGAGCAGTCCACTAATTTTGCTGAGTCGGGTGCGCATAGTCAGTGAGCATAGAAAGGGGGAAAACCACAGGCCTGAACAGATGGCGTAGAAGGATTGGTAGCTGGATGAGTGATCTTTGGAAGAGAAGAAGGGACACAGAGGGGATGTGATCATTGCATAAGGACAAGAATTTGCGGGGAGGCCTGAGTTTGACTACTGGAATGAGAACTGGCTGAAGGGACAACAAAATTGAAATGGAAGAAATAGAAAGAGTTGAGCTCTAGGTCTCGGTTTATAGCATGAATAAAATGAATCTCGAATCCCATACACAGAGTCTGCCGCAGTTCCAAGTTCGGATCTCAGTCTCTCTGGTGGTTTATTGGGGTTCAAGGAGAAGAAGAAAGGGAGGAGGGATCAAACAGGGGTGGGAAAGAGTGACCAGCTCGAACCCCATACACAGAGTCTGCCGCAGTTCCAAGTTCGGATCTCAGTCTCTCTGGTGGTTTATTGGGGTTCAAGTAGAAGCAGAAGGAAATAATGGAGGGGGAGAAGCCAAAAGGGAGCAGGGAAAGAGTAACAGACTAGCCCAAACAGCGACAACGAATCCATGCCACCCAGGTAGAAATAAGTGGCTGGGAGAGCCCTGAGAAGAAAGGGAGGCCAGTAGGTGTAACAGGATGATGATTGAGGCTCAGGGAAGATGTAGGAGATGTGTTGTGAGAGGTGCAGTGGGAGATAGTGGTGGTGGCAGGAAGGAAGGGCTCCAACGCGATCCGGGGTCATGTGATGAAACGATCCTGTCACACTAAGTACGTGACATTTTGGGTCCAATCTTGCTCTTTTGAAGTGGACCACCGATTACATGGTGTTTAAATCTTTCAAGTTTCTCAGTTTACTGTTGAGTTCTTCTGTACTTGACCTGTATCATGTGATTTACCAAGCAGTATTTACTCTTGTTTCACTGGTATCATGGGCAGGACAATGAGTACAAAGTCATCATGGCGAGGCTTAGGTATAGCAAGGATCTGTCTATCGTTTGGGATTTATTCAGATTTTATTTGCATTTATCAAGTCTTTTCCGCCAACGCTGGTGGCAAAACAACATGGAGGAGGGCGTGGCGGGCGCCCGATGGCGCTTGGATGCAGAGGGGATTACTGCATTATTACCGATTTATTTTCATTTTCATTTTTACTTTTTTGCCTGTTCTCGACTGCCATTGGTGGCGGGAAGGTGGCACAATGACCACCCAATGGCGCTTGGGGTGATCCGGGGTCGCCTATTTACACCCGATTTAATGGTTATTTTTTCGTGGATTTTGGAGCACACACGGCCGAGGCGCGCATCGGGCGGTGGTCACGATGAGCGCGCACCGCGGGCGGGGACGGCGCATGATGGTGTGTTTGTCACATTGTGATCACATTATATATCTCGTATTTATTATGTATTTTATTTGTATTTTATGCCAATTTTTCCACCTGACAGCGGCGGCGATGAGCTCGATGATGGGCGCGCCGATGCCCACACTGATGGGCCTGATGGCGGCACGGTGGACACCGCCACATAGCTGCCTCAAAAGCCCTAAGTCCCCGCCCTATAGATATAGCGCGGTATACCGCGCATTTATAGCGAGGTATACCGCGGTTTATAGCGCGGAGCCCTACGCGACTTTTCAAGCCTCTCCTTAGACCTGCCATATAGGGATATATGTCCCCCCTAATTAGTGGTGCTATGTGGGATTATTAGGTGGTTAACTGAGACTTGTGCTCAATTTCGAAAATTTTGTCCAGTTTGGACCTAGCATTTTGGCCAACTCCGCCCGTTTTTGTCCGGTTTGGACCTAGGTTTGAGGGCGAAATGCCAAAATTTTGTCCGGTACCGGACCTGGCCTCCAAGTCTATTATCAGGGGTCCTCTTTGCCGCCACCGCAAAATTTGCCACCACCTTGCCGCCAATTTTGCCGCCACTCAGTCCTTCAAGCCAACTCCAAGTCCCGCAAGTAAAGTTGAATCTCACTCGATAAAGGCATTTCCTTGCCGTTGTTTATAACTATATGTGTTCCACAGGTTTTCAACACGAAATTCAGCACTTCAAGTGGTATGAATTTGACGCGGTGAGAGCAATTACTTTTCGTTACTTATCACAAGTCATCACTCTACGCCTTTCACAAGGCCCAAGACAACAGGAGCCCTGCATTATTGACTTTTGAAAGTGCCGCCACCGAACTGCCGCCAAAGTGCCGCCAGCACTGCCGCCAATTGCCGCCATGGCGGCAGTGGCGGCACTTTGGCGGCACTTTCCCTTTGCCCCGTTGGCATTCAACCATGATCAAGTTGGCTGTAAATTAAATCGACCCCGCACGATCGTTTCCGGGAAAACTGCGCTCAACGCCAACGACGCCCTCGTACACACCAGTAAATTCACTCCCCAGTGGTGAAACAACGACGATGGAATCCACGCGGCGTTGGTTAGACATCGATAATCTTCGTACAAAGCAGACTTAAACGACAAACTCCTCGCCTATGATCTCCTCCGTCACCTTCCAAAGCTTCTCCGCGTTGGCCTATCAATATTCATGAGGCGCGATACCCCGGGGAGAGCTACTTAGGACGTACGGGATCAGAGTTCACCGCGTGCCGTTTTTCATTGGCCTCGACACAATCCTCCAGGAAGGAGCCGGATGTGTCTGAATTTCGAGTCAGTTGAGACTCGGACCAGAACTTAGAGGAAGGAGGATTCAACTGACCGTTGAGACGAGGGTCGAACGCAGCGACGATGGTGCTAATAAGGGTGTGAGTTGGATAGTGCCGAGCCAGGTTCGTATTGGTACATACGTCGCAGCGCCTTGAGGAATAGTTTTCCATTTGAAGGCACTCTCGAGGTTCGGCTGACCGTCTTCTTTGAGAACTCCTGCGAATTACGCGATATCAGCATCGGACACAATTTGAGATATGCGGGTGGATGAACTCGCCAATCGCTTGCAGGGCAGGAACCACTGCCTCCTTGGTTTGGACGTTCGTGAAAATGGCTGGCCGCACGGTTGAGTTTTCTTTCATGCATCAAAATAACGCAAACGCACTCCCGGGATGCAAACTGTACGCTCGCAGCTTGCCGGCTCCGCGTTTGGCGAGTCCCAGCGCCGTGAGCACGGGCGCAGACTTGGCCTCGTGGTAGCGCAGGAGGACATCTGTTTCTTGCGCCGAACCGGGCGCAGGCTTGCGTACCGCTGAAAGATCGATTCCAGGGCCCATGCCTTGGCTCTCGGAAGACACGACGACGACGCGCGGGAGCCATTTCGGCGAGGCCGAAGCGAGCAGTTTGGGGAGGAGGAGTTTCGTGAGGAGGAACGGGCTGACGTGGTTGACAGCCATTTGGCTTTCAATGTCGTCGACGGTGATAGAGTAGACAAGACTGGTGTGGGCCGCGTTGTGGATGAGCACCTGTGTGGAATAAAATAAGTTTATAATCAGGAGAAGCACCCCTCGATACTTACGTGAAGTGGTTCGGAGTAAGCGTTAATTTCTTCGGCCGCTTTGCGAACGGCAGCGAGCGACGAGAGGTCGAGCACAACGGTGCGGACGTTAGCCGTTGGAACTTCCTTGCGAATGGCGTCTGCGGAGAGCTGAAGTCTCTCGCTGTTGTATCCGGTGATAATCACGAGCCCAGCGTATTTCGCAATCGCGCGGGCAGTCTCGAAGCCGATGCCGTTCTGCGATGTTCCAGTGACTAAAACTGTAAACAATGAAGCGCGGGAAGTATGGATATAACGTGTTCCACTCGCCGTTCTTGCCGGCAATCTCGCTAGAGAGCGCGTCGGCCACTTCGTCCGACGTAGTGGAAAAGCCAAAGGTGGGAAGAGACATGTCAATTCGATTTTGGTGAAAGGGTGAGTGATTTGTCGTTCAGCGATTTCCCTCTACTTGTACTCGTCGTGGCTCCACAGTGGGCCCTGATTCAGCGAACCTTTGGCTGATCCAGACCGCCTTGTTGCTTCCCACATGCGAAAGACCGCTCCCGCGCCTGTATACAAGGTGGAGCCGGCATTCTAAATGTATGTATAGGGCCGTCTTTCTCTTTTCCGGCTCAATTAACGAACGTAACGTAACGTTCCCGCGCACCATATACGGTAATCTGTTCCGTGTTTAAGTCGCCCATGGGTCGAAAAATCAATGCAGACCATCCATATTGAATTCCTTTGAATGTAGGATACCGATCGCAGTATAGCAGCCCCAAAATCTTCGAAGATTTTGCTCCACTTCAATTCTGATTGGTCGAGGGGTGTGGAGCAGCCAATGAGAAGCGAAAAATCTCGGCTAGATACGGAAAAGATCCGCTAATACGCTATTGAAGCCTCCGAAACAACCGCCTGAAAACAATTTTGTTTTGTTTTCCGAGAATCATCATCTCTGTGGTCAACAACTCAAGCAACAGCTGCAGATGGGTAAACAGGGCAGTTTGAAGTCATACAACATCCAGAGACTAACCACCAGAGGGCTGGTCGAACGGCGAATATCGGCCAAAAAGCGATCGTCGAACTTTTTGTTTGCCCGGAACTAACCGGCCCGTGGTCCGGTTTGGATGCAGTGTCGCCGAATGAGGCAATTACTGATCGGTAGTTTAAGCTCGCGTAAGCTCAGCTCACCTTGAGGTCAACCGACGCCATCAGCTCAAGCCGAGCTCAACTCGGCTTCCGGCAACACTAGGAGCCCCCTAGAGTTGCCCTTGATATGATCAGCCGTGATGTGATGATCAATATCGGCATCTAAGTGCCGGTTACACCGCCTGACGGCATCGTCGGCATGCCCACAAAACTAGATTTCGCTTTTCTTCCCAACTTATTGGAGTTTTCAGGAGGGTGTCGGCCATGTTCAGTGGGGGAGCAGGGACCCACCTCCTTCTGCCTGAAGGTAGGTGCGAGAAATTCAACTCAACCCGTAATCCGAGGAGATGGGGGAAAGTTGAAACACCCGTGGACTCCCTGGCGCTCGCCGCTGGGCCAAATCTACCGTTGTTCGTCTCGCGGCCAAAAGTATGATTAAAACGCGAAGAATAATGCCATAGTGAGGTCCCGCAGACAAACTAACTTCTTAGGATCCACAGAACAAATTGGGCGGAGGTTCGCACTGTTGCCCAGAAACGAACATCGTGATGCGATGCAACATGAGATGTAAGATCTTTGCATTTCCCCAAATTTTGGAGATCCCCCCGGCTATTTTGTGGGGATGGTGCTGTTCAAATGTGGATCTCCCCCCATCCTGGGTTGTGTACAACTCCATACTTCAAGTTGTAGCTACCGTGGCTACAATACTGACCAATTTCCTGAATTCCCTGATGCCGATTCAGAGGCGGTGGTACATGTAACGGTCATGATCAAAGTAGTATATATGTATGTAAGTAAGTATTAGACTGGACTAGACCAGCACGCATGAGTTCGGACTCGACGAGCAACGAGCTTCGTTACATGTTGACGCGGAGCTTCCGTACATGTTAACGCGGAACCTCCAGCTATATTAATATGCAGCCCGGAATGTGTTATGTTACTGTCACGCGTAGTTGATGTCGACAGCGCAATCATGCTTGAAGGACTCCGTAGATTAGTAGATTCGGTGGTTGGTAACATCGAGGCAGGACTCCGACACGTGGTAAGCAGTCTGTAAACTTGAGAGAAGTACATCATGATGGGCATGGGTCTGACCTTAAGCTTGTTTTTTCCTCGTGTCGTTCATCCAGCCTCCTTGGGAATCCCTTTTTTTCGCTGCCTGAAGTGCAGTGATTAATACCCCCTGTCGAGCGCCGCTCGCAGAAGAGGTGGGCGCAGCCTACCTCCCTACCCCTACCTCCCTACCTACCTACCGAACGATAATCCAAAGATGAATACTTGACCCCGGGCGAAGGGAGGGTTGAATTTAGGTGGGCGCGTTCGATTTGCGCGTCGATTCAACCCCAAACCTTCGATATCGATCCAAGGCTGAGTCGCATCGCAGCCACCTCCCTCCCTACCTACCACAGTGAGCGAAGCTTGCATGCTGCGTGCTGCGTGCATAACCAAACAAGACAAGGAAAGCAAACGAACCCAACACCGGGCGCCGGCGCTCAATCCGTGCATCGAACGCGAACGCGAAATTACTCGGGTGAATGGGAGGTGGAAGTAGAATATTGTATTCGATCAGCGAGCGCCGTATGTATGCAATCGATCAAACCGGAGAGCGAGGGGCGTATGTATACCCCAGTTGAAGTTTGAAGTTTGAACTTTGCTTTGAACGTTGCTTTGCTATCTATCTAATCCAAATGGATGGTGCCCCATCCCACATTTTCAGGCCTTTTTGTGCGGGTTGGGGCACCATTCTTGTCTAAAATCTTCAAAAAAGTCATCATTTTCACTAGAGCTATTGGCCCCAAATTAAGAGGCTTGTATATTCTAGGTGTGGTACCCACTAAAAATCCAAGGAAAACCAGACTTCACCCCTTACACTATATGACCCTACTGTAGTATTACGACCATTAGTTCACGGGGTGTCACCTGTCACCGCAAAAGTTCACTGGAACGAAAGTTCACGGCTCGGCAATCAGCCAACAATTGCCTTTTAAGGCAATCCGGCGAATGCCGGAGCGAAAATTTTGCGATTTCTAGGCCTATTTGGGCCAGCAAACTCATTGTCACCCGTCACCAAGTTCAATTAGTTCAGTTCACAGGTCCCCGTCACCCGTCACCTGAACCAATGGTCGTAATAGTACAGTACTACACTCACCCATATACTGACAAAAAATCTCGACCCTACCCCTCTCCGTTATCGAGTATCAGCCTCCACGGTGTTCGTCAGCTTCGTTTTGAACAAGTACTTTGAACGAACAAAGGGAAGGATGGAGGCGGAGCGGGGAGCAAGCAGGGTCGGAGCCGGCGACGGAAATAGCCAGGATGGGGTGGTGGGCAGAGAGGCAAATGCGGATGCGGACATCAGGAAAACCCTCCTTTGGTAATTTCCCCCAAATGGGGGGAAATTACCAAACTGCCTACCAGATTAGGGGAAACGAGGGTAATTTGCCCTGATTACCTAGATTACCCAAGTTCCGTTCTCCCTGATTTTCATCTTGTCCTAAGAGATCTGGAAATGGCCAACGGGGTGTTCTAACATCTCTGTTAACTGTGTTTAGTAAGGCTTGGCATGTCTCAGAGCTTTCAATGCACATCTATGAATCAACGATGGCATTTGTGTTAAGTCCGTCGCGTCCCACCCTAAAGTCACGTAACCTCCTGCGAATCAAACGGAGACCACGTGAGCGTGGAAGATGGTTTGTTTTGATGAGCGTACAACAAGATCAAACAACTTTCTTCCTTTTCTCCCATCTCCTCGCTCACGGCCGTCACCATTTGGCCCTCCAGCACTCTCCAGACCTCTAGATTTCGACTTCTCAACCTCCCTCTGCTTGCCCCCGCACATTCTCACTTGATTGTGGACGTCTGGAGTCAATGTCGTGCGCACACCCAGGTCTTTGCTGGAAATGGTGGTGCTTGGGACTTGCGGTAAGCAGAGACTCCCGCATTTACCATCGTCTCATCCTCACACATTCTTACTACCCAGTGCCTGTCACACGCAAACTCTCCTGATCAACGCCGAATTCTATATCTGATGAGTGTTAGTTACCCTTGGTTAGAGTTTTTTTTACCATTTCCTCTTCTAGATTCTCGCTGCGCTATGGACTGGAGGGTTTCAATAGTATGCTCCCCCGTCCCTTTCCTCATTCACACCGCAAAAAAAGAAATTTCAGCCCAGCCATCAGTGGCTGAATAGGTTCCCGAAAGTAATAGTTTCGGCCGGGCTGAAACTCACAGAATTGCTATATAAGGCAAGTGATTACGATCACCTGCCAAATATGGTAATTTTATGAATTTCAGCCCGGCCAAAACTATTGCTTTCGGGAACCTATTCAGCCGCTGATGGCTGGGCTGAAATTTCTTTTTTTGCGGTGTGATTGCGCGCGCATTCACCTGTCTCGCATACATCCGAGCCGCCGCACTGCCGCCGCCGCCGAGACTATCATCTGACATCGATGCCGGCAACCTCATTCTTCGACGCGGGCGTTCGGTATGCTTTTACCATTCTATCTTGTCCTTGATCCCTCGTTGATCTTGGCGCTTTAGGCCATTCCCCTTGTGCTGTTTTGACATCGGTATCTTCCCATTGTGCGTACAATTGACATCATTGACTTTTGTTCTGTATTGATCAGTTCTGCTTTGGGTGTGTGAACAGAGGTATATTATGAAAGAGATTGTATGCTATGTAAGATGCTCTATTTCCCCTTCATGTTTGTACTGATCCATTTTGCAGATCGTCCCCATTGCGGCCAAGGTTCTGGCCCCCCTCACACACGTATTCCGCGATTACCGCCATCGCTTTTTCGCGGTGAGAATAATTCCTGCCCAAAATACTGATCATTTTGCTTCAGATGTGTGCAGATTGCTGCCGCCACCATTCCAGCTGGCCTTCAATACAAAGTAAGGCACTTTCTCTCTCCTCTCACTTATCTATTCTGATATATTCTTTGGCAGATCATTCTCACAATGATGGTGGGGAACACAGCACAGAGGTTGTATTGAGGTATAGTGTTGGATGTTCAGTATTGATGAGTGGTTCAGGAACTCATGTACATATTGGATACCTATATATATACATGCTCGTAGTTGAATTTGAATCCATAACTGCTCCGGAATTCTCTTTCTCGTCCTGTGCAATGCCCATATTGAATGGGAAATCACCTAGTAATGCCCGAGAAATGGCTGGTAATGACCGAGAAATCAGGGTAAAGTCCCCCAAATTTGGGGTAATCAAGAAGGGGTGATGTAAAAAGGGAGATCGGGGTAATAGAAGGTAATCCAGGTAATTCGGTCGAATTAGGGGTGATTTAGGGGTAATTCGGGTGGATTACCGAGGGAGGCTTTTCCTGATGGAGGGTACGCGACTCACCGACGCCCTCCCTTGCTCAATATCGTGTCGTTCCATTCTCAAAGGCCCGCTCCTTACGCGTGGGAGGGGTGCAAAGATCTCATCGTGTCGAATACGCAAAGCTGGAGTCGTCAATGCAGCGCAAGTCAGGAAACTTGCGGAACAACCATCGCTGGCCCCGGATGACTGGAGAGTGGATTGGCGAGCACAAAGCCCTAGAAGTTGTACAAGAGGTCCGATGTTTCGATTGGCAAGAGTTGGGATGGGCAGCTTTTGAGATGCGTCGTGGTGGGAAGCAAGAGAGGATTTCGGATCATTGTTCCGTCGTCGGAGGAAGCGGGCCGTTTCCTTTCTTTCGTCCCACCATCGCCAAACCCTCGCGTCGGACGAATCGTGCGCGACGCCACCTTCTGAAGAATCTGCTGGGTACCGGCGCTGCGGGGCCATACGGTGCGTGTCCTGCGTTCAAATTTGGGCCGCTGCTGATGAATATTCAATAAATGTTTAGTGTCGCCGCCCCTCGCACTCGAATCACTGTAGCCAACCTCACGGAATCATCGTAGCTCCTTCCGGTTTTGAAAACACTACCCTTTAACTGTATACCTCCTTATCTCTTTTCCCTGGCCCTCATATTCATCCCTTGATTCCCAGTCTGTGTGCCACCGGCCTTAGACCTCTACCGACGGTATCACTCTCCACAATGGCACAATCTCTCTGCCGCTGTCTGGCTGCTATTGTGGCTTCTTCGTCCGAGACTGGCACGCTCGCGCCCAGCCTCTGTCCGCAGAACGCCGCCATTTGCCGGCGCACCGATTCAAAACTTTATCCTCCGACGCACGATCTTCTTGCCTCGCCATGTTGTTTCCCCTCGCGTTCTAGTCAAGCAATAATTGTCTGGACGTTTCGTCGATCGCAACTTGTGCGATTCGACCACTTCTTGCTCAATTAGCCCTGTGGCGGCAGGGCGGCGTGCCACCGACATTTATATTCACGAACCCTGCTGCTGAAATTTTGACAGTCAACTCGTCAAACGACCTATCATTGCAAACATTGTGCGAGCTGATCCCCTGCGCTTAATCGACTCATTAAATGGCGTCCCATGGCACGGAAAATAATCGCCCGGCCTGGATTTTACCACTCATCGTCTCTTTCGATTTCACCATTATTTCAAGATACGAATGCGGGGCACTTCGATTGTAAATAACTAGCTAATCCTGCGGTCGTCATATTAGTTTTCCAGACACACCTTCTGTGTCTCCACCGCGGTTAAAAGTTTCAAATCCTTTGTCTTCGCCAAGTTGGTATCCAGTTTTAAAGAACCCATTCATTTCTGTTTCACTTGTATTAAATTAGGAACGTCGCTCCAACATCGCACTGAACCAAGCAAATCAATAAAATCTATTATACAAAAGCAGTTCGGATAACATCGTCGACTCAGAGGCTACATGGGCAGCTCCGTTGCACCCTCATCACCCCCTTTACGGTCGTGTCGAGCAGAAGTAATCGCGCGCAGAAGCGTACTTTTACGCTGGTCGCGCCGTGTTATGAGCTTGCGCCGCCGTGCGAATAAAGCCATGAACAACGCCGCGATCGTCAGGACGACCCCCCCCCCCCCCCCCCCCCCCCCCCCCCCCAATGACTCCCGCTACAATGGCACCGACATGGCTTTTCTTGGCGGGGGGCACACTGGCACTTAAATTGGGCAAATCCAATCACCATGGCTGTCTAGGATGGAGGTTGATACACGTACGTGTAGAGCAGATTGTAGAACAGCATCAAGCTTGACTCTGTCGTCGGACTGATGACCAGTGTATGGAGTCCGTCGGCCAGGTCCTATTGAGATAAATTCCCCCCACCCACGCCACCCATGCCTTCAGCGGCAGTCTCATTGAAACTGTGGATTTCGTAGCCATCCACAATGATAGAGCAGGACCCATTAATGAGAATGACGGACGCATAAATCGCAGTACCTGGTTTGATGAGCACAGAATGTTGGTAGCGTCTAGGGCTCGCACCGGTGAAGGAAAAGTGATGGATCCGGTGGTTATGGCTTCCCGAATCGTTGAACGCTCCCTCCACTATGAGCCTCGGTGAGCATGAATTTGCGTGACATTGGAGTACATCGCCGGCGTAGTGAATATCGGGGGATGTGACGTCTACGGTGTAGGTCTGCAACATGGCACGAACAAGGCCCAAGCAGAGAAGAACGATGAAGGATCGCTGCATGGTTGGGTAATGTTGAGTGCTTCCGTCAGGCGGTGACAGGGGGAGGAGGATAAGAGAGGAGACAGAGTGCGTACAAAGTAACTTGTGTAAACTTACTTTACTTTACTTGCCCCCTTCGGCATCCCTGCCGTAGTGCTGTCCAAGAATATGTTATGGAATGTTATAATATTAATATCTTTATGATAATATGGATATGATACGGGCCTTGGGCCAATTCAACATAATAATACGACCTGGATATGTTAGGATATGATATTGATATGTTACGATACGCTAGGCCCGTATTATGCATATTATTTTCATATTATGCCTGAGATGTAGTCACCGACGAGGACACTTTGGTGACAAGTCATCCTTATGATCTTTCTTAGGCATAGAGCCACCCATACCAGGATGAAATTACCTGTGTTTTCGCAACTCATGGCTTAGGTTGAGGATCAACAACCGTGAGAATCTTCAGTTTTACGTGGTTCAAAATTTCAAAGTCTCTGTATAAAAGCAAGTTGAGGGTCCAAAGTCAAGTATAGCATCTGCAGAGGCATTTGGGAAGGCCAGAAGCCGATGTGCAGCCCACCCCAGTCAAAAGTCCCCAGGTGCAGGGCAGTTGACCCATGTAAAAAGTATATTCTTGATATATTCATAATATATCATAATATGGCGTAATAATATGTGATAATATGTTACAGATACGATATGAACCTAACCACCATGATATGATATTGTTATAATATGATACGGAAAAAGTCATATCAATATCATATCTGGACAGCACTACCCTGCCGTACGTTAACTTAAGTTTTTCCCACGCGTGTGAAACTAACTTATAAGTTTGAACTCTGCCACAGCTAATTGTGCACCCGTTCAACGCGGCCTATCGAGGTACAACGGCCTCAAATTCAAACTTAACCATGACTTTGACATACCCCCTTCATTCCCAGCCCTCTTCATTCATTCTCCGTTGGGTTCAAGTTGGGTAACTTGGGTTAATTGTTCGTTAATCGACCTTCGTTTGATGCCATTCGCGGAATAACTTGAACAATCACCAAGTGACATTGTTCAATACGTATGTGTAACCCATGGTCCCACCCTAATATTTTCAACTCATCCAACAATAACTTTACCTCTGCTCATTGAACTGTCTACGTCCGAGTAATCAAGTCGGTTCGGAGTAGTGAAACCCAACCGCTTGAAACTAACACTACAGGAAATTCTCGACAAGTTAACTTTCCCTCCAAGTTACTTGATGTTACTAACCCGTTAACTTACCCGCCAAGTCAAATCAAAACACGTACTTATGCCATCAATTCCCGCCAAGTTAGTCCGTATTGCCAAGTTAATGTAATTAGCATCCATCGCTCTGAATGTGATAAAATGTACTCCTTCATACCGGTTTCCACTCCCTTGAACCCTCATTACGTGTACTAATTCAGCACTATGGCCATCCTTCAATGGTGACAACCGGCCAAACTGGGTGAAACTAAGTCGCGTTTTATGGGCTACAGAGTCAGAAGAACATTGAATTATTCCTTGGTCTGTTCCCAGTCTTGGTGCGCTTTCTTTCTTTGGGACTTTCGTCCTCTTCCTGAGATCTGCTGAAGATAGCCGTCTCGTTCCCACGGTTCCACTAATCCTCGCGCGGCGCAGGTCGGGTGGAAGCAAATGGGATTTGGGGGATGTCAGGTAAGTGAGGGCACTCCTCTCTCCATCCATTATAACTCTACAGTCCGACAGTCATAGATAAGTCAATGTTGCTGTTCAACTAGTGGTCAAATGTTGTGTGTAGTTAATTTGTCGCCGGGCCTCTAGGAGCAGAGCCCAGTAATTTTCAACAGGGGGTTTCACACAAGGATATCTGAAGCCCAACTTGGGCCCAACTCGATACTCAACTTTGCTCGAAGTTGAGATTTAAATTGGGCCGATTTCGAAGTTGGATGTGGAATCGGGCTCCGGACCACGATCTGACATCCAACTTCGACCCCAACTTCATGCCCCAACTTCAATTTTTCGATTTGGTCGTGCCATTAGGCTTCCAGAGAGAAAAAAGTCTCAAGTTGGGGACGGAGTTGGGGCCGAATTGGGGATCAAGTTGGGGTCAAATTGGCCTCAAATAACCTTGTGTGAAACCCCCTAATGTCGCCGATGGAGCGGCTTGATAAGTAACAAGTTCTTAACTGTACATGTCGAGAAGAAAGCACAAAGCAAGCTCGAGTTGGAAAGTATACCAGGCCAGCGAGGAACCTGCGTGAGACGAGTGCTGGGATGCCGTTGCTGTCTTCAAATCCTGGTTGAAGGATGGTACGGAATCCTTCCCGCCATATCTGTCAACTTGAACTGATAACCCCGCGTGAGAGAACGCGGCAACGTGGTGAAGACAAGTCCGTACCACAATGCG
>JARJCM010000682.1:0-29799 GCA_029233265.1 Mycena alexandri | reverse complement strand
TATAGATAATGATGCCGCCCCATTGCGGGAGGAGGAATGCGGAAGAAGGAGAGGGGGAGCCACGGGAATCTAGAATTTGGAGTGGCCTGCGGGAGGCAGAGGGAATGAAGATAACGAAATGCAATACGGGGTCATTGGAAACACTTGATGCTGGGTTGTAAAATAATATCAGCGACAGAAATTAGTGCAGAAATAAATGAATAAATACAGAGACTCCATTCCGCAGAGTTAACGAATACTGTTAGGTCTTCTGGAGTTATCCCATAACCATCGGGAGAGAAGAGGGGAAAATGCGAGCGGTGCGTGAAATTGAACTTGGCTTTCGATGGTGAAATTGTGCAAAACAGAGAGGCCATTTAGGATTGGCGACAGATGCCCTGAATGTAATTAAATTTAAAGGTGACTATATGGTGAAGGCCATAAAAAATTGAACTGACGAGAAATTGCACCGGATATGTCCCAACCGGAGATTGATTTACCTGCTGCAGCATCCTCATTCAGCAGAGTAAATGCTAGTCGGTACCGTGGGGAGTATTGAGCGACTCGGTGCGTATCGGTGGGTGGAACGAGGAGAATAGAAAGTGCATCGGCCAGCATTGACACTATTATATGTGCGATTGAATTTTAACCCTGAAGAACAGCGGCCGGTCTCACAAGTTCCAGGGCGTATTGGATACATGAGGTCTCGTTGACTGGCAAGCGGAATATTGTCGTTCGCCGTCACCGTAAACAAATCACCTGGCTTATTCGCATCTGCGGAAACTTAGAATACGACTCCGAGTCTCTTGCGGTGCAACGACACACCATTTTGGTTGCGTACTCTCACATCAAGTCCCTTCCAAGCCTGTGGTGACCTTTGGATTCGGTCATCCAGAAGCTGTTGCAACGACGCTGGTAAGGATGCATCCTGGATGTTCTCAAGCTGTATCTGGACGGGAAAGCGGAGCTGGTTTGCGGCCTGCGAGTGAACCTGAGAAGTTGGCAGGGATAGCCGCTCAATGCTGGTAAAATGCCACCAAAGTGGTATTGCGGCAATGATAACAACCCAATATGAAGCTATTATGAGTCTCCGGTTGAAGTCCAGCTGGTAGAACAGCTTGGAGGGGTCCCGCAAGGTGGTCCCCTCTGGATGGACATGAGGTGGCATTGGAAAGGCGTGGCTGTGTATTTGGCTTTGTTGTCCAGCGCAGCCTCTTACTGTTCAACCCACGCACCACATCTCCTCCCTCCAGTCCCGAGAGTTCTCTGGTCTTTCGGGTACCACTCACTCCTCCTCAAGCTTTGACTACATACTGCAGGCTTGAGAGCTCATTTGGTTCAGCGAAATTCCTCTCGCGAGCGTCATCTCGGCTCCTGACTGAGTTTGCTGGCATATGATGTCTTCTGGAGGCTACCCATTTCCTGCAGCTGCACCAAATACGAATGCTTTAAGGCCTCGTCGTGCATCTGGGGGGATGCCTCTATCATACGATGTTAGCAATACGTTCCGGATAACTTGTTCTTTTGCTGACGAGTTTATTTGATGTTCAGAGGCCTATGGTTCCTCTTCCTCGAAGATCTCAGTCCCCCGGCTCGCTGCGAAGATATGCACCTTATGATGATTACCCAGGGCCAGGTCCTAGATCCGGCCCCGCATATCGAGACAACTACCGGCCAAATGCTTACCGACCCGATTCTCGACCATATCGCTCACCAAGTCCTGACCGCCGTTACAACTCACCACGGGATCGCTCCAACTCCTGGCAGGCATCCGGCAAGGCTTGGTCGGATGGACGAGCTCTGACGTTGTCTCCCACATCCTCGGCCATCTCTCGCGACAGAGTTCGTAGCAACCCAATAGGTTCATCCAGATTGTTTGAACCTTCCGATGCTTGGAAACAAACACAGGGTGATCGGCCTATACCTGTTCAAAGGTACAGCCTTTTCGTTGTTTACTTGATTTTTGAGCGCAAGTCTCATTTTGCAACTTCTTTAGCCCAAAATCACCTTCAGTTGAAAGGCGTGGAGATCGAATGCGGAGTTTTCGTGGCAACTCCCCACCGGAAAGAACGATACGTGGTCGTTCACCGTCTTACTTTGCTCGGGGTGATCGCTATCGCCCGGATCAAAATCCCCGAAAACGGCAACGGCCGTTTTGATCAAAATTCCTACCGGCCTCCATACCGTCAGGCTAATACCCCTTCGACCAACGCTTGGTCGCTACTCTCCTCGACGGGCTTCCAGTCCGAATGGCTCTTTATCAAGTTCGCGATCAGGTCGTTCAACGCTGGCTTCACGCTCACGAACGCGATCGCGTTCGGCATCTCGCTCGGCATCGCGTTCGCGCTCAGGAGACGTGACTTGGGAGCGCAGTCCTGAGCGTGGCCGGCGATTCGATTTCTCATGCGGACTCTGACGAACCTGCTGGTGGACGGGGGACAAAATCACGGTCCAACTCTCGTTCGTCCATCGCTTCTAGTCGTGAATCTTCCTCGCGCCATGTCTCTCCGGCAACTGCTCCAATGCTGAATACCTCGTCACCGGCTGTGAACGGTCAGCCGACTTTTATACCAGCTTCGCCCAGATCTTCTGTTTGCCTCGTCCCGGCCCGGCGTCGCCTGTGGAGTTTTCTAACAAAGCCCACGAGCCATCTCCTATTCCCGGGATACATACTGCTCGCGAGTTGCACGCAGCGACAGTGAATGGACGCCACGATGCTGTTAGCGAATCGTTACAGCTCAGGCCCGAGTCTCCGTTCATAATTCCCGGTCTGCGTAATACTCTTCAGAACGTGGATGTAGAGTTACCAAGGCCCGAGACCCGTATGGATCAGCGAGACGACCTGTCATGTGAGTTATTTTATCCCGATGTACTGATCCAGACTGAGGAACACGGTCCAGCTGCGCCTCTAACTGCCCAGAGACCGGAACCGCAGCCCGAAATGGGGATAAAGGTATACAGGCTTCTGTATTTGACTTCTTTCTCTAACCTTTTCTTTGAAGCGGACCACGAAAACGGCCCCGACTTTACCCACCTGGGATGTGCTGCCTACTATTCCTGACTCGCCTGTGATTCCCGACTCTCCCACGCTCGAGGTTACTCCTCTTCCGTCTTTGCCCATTGTTGAATTTGCTTCACGGCCTACGGAGCCTGCCCACGCCCCGTAGAGCCTGCTTCGCGCTCTGTAGAGCCTGCCCCGCACGCTGCCGAACCAGTCCCAATGCCCGTCCCGGAGCGTGCGCCGTCTCCTGCGCGGCAGAGATCCATTCCTCAAAGACCCATCTCTCCTGCGCCTCTCCAGAAATCCTTCCCTCCTGCGCCTCCCCAAAAATTCATTCCTCCTCCGCTTCCTCAGAGATACATTACTCCTCCCTTCATACAAAGATATATCTCCCCTCCGCCGCCTGACATCGAGTACGTCTTCGACGATATACCACGTATGGGTGATGCCAAATCCATAGCCGATGCTTTACGCACCGTTATAATGGCAAGGCGGCTCCGGGACAAACAAACTCGAGAAGAGCGCGTCAACCCGGTCCTGCTGGAGAACCTTTCTATTTCAACGCCCTCGGAATTCTATGCCACCCCGAAGACCCAGGAGCAACTTATTGAAGAGGTTTCTCTGCAGCGCGCTTCTCATGGAATCGACGATACCCTTCCTGGCGGCCAAGTCTTGGCTTCGTGCGCGTTTCGACAAGCGGCGGATCGCTCTCAACACGAAGAAGGAGCAGCTGCAGGCAGAATACCAGTCGCTTCACAAGCGCTGGAGGCGCCACTGCGATGCTCTCAGTCGTCAGCAGGCTCGGCCAGTTGAGACGCCCGACAACGTCCCAGTCTCTGGTCGGACCACACGGCGGTCTGCAGCTACCTTGGGTGATACTGTGCGGTCCGACCTGGAGATGGAGCAGATCATCGCGAGCTTGGGTTATGACGAGGCCACGGACCCGAATCAGCTGTCGACGCGGAATCTCGCCATCATCCCGGATATGATCTCTGTCACCGGCGAGACGTATTACACTTTCGACGACACAAATTACCTCGTCGAAAATCCCAGCGAATATTACGCTCCGTATACTGGAATCAACGACTGGACGGAAACCGAGAAGGAGCTCTTCTTGGACAAGTATGCGGCCTTCCCGAAACAGTTTGGCGCAATTGCTTCCTTCCTTCCCAACAAGACACCGTCCCAATGCGTCGATTTCTATTATCTCCATAAGAAGAAAAGGATCGACTTCCGCCGGGTAGTTTCTCAGTTCGCACCCAACAAGCGGAAACGGCGGAGGACCGGGAAGCAGAAGGGCAACGGGCTGCTCTCTGATATCCGTCAACACGACGCCGAGGTTAATGGTGACGCGGACGATTCGCCCTCGTACACCGGTCGACCAACGCGGGGGAGACGGTCCATTCCGGAGAACAGGAAGCCCTCGGGTCGTCGACATGCGCTCCAGTTCGAGGCTACCACAACGGCAACCCCCACGCCGGAACCGGAAGCGCGCCCGAAGCGCCGTCGCGTCGCTGCGACGAGCCGCAGTGTGTTATTCCAAGACGATTTGGATGACGACACCGTAAGTTTTGTTTTCCTAGTTTCCTCGGAATACGCACTCAAGCAGGACTTCAGGACGGCGAGCCGAAGAAGAAGAAACGGGGTCGCAAACCCAGGTCTGCTGCTGTAGTCTTGGATGAGTTTGTTACCCCGCTCCCCACTCCGCCGATTACAGAATTCGATATCGATTTGACGTTCCCTGAGCCTATTCTTCCTGATCCTAACCATTGGTCGAGTGACGATCAAGGTTTGCGTCGAAACTCCTGCATTGCGTTTTGTGGCTAACTTTGTGTCGCTCTCAGCCTTGTTTTTTGATCTTCTTACCCTCCATGGCGAAAACTTCAAGCGTATTGCAGTGGCGATGCCGAACAAGGCAAGTACCATCTGCCCGTAAGTTTCTTCCGCTAATCCTCCCTCCAGACTTCGCTTCAAGTCGCGGAATACTTCAAGGCGAAGTTTGAGGAGCTCGATCTAAGCTCAGTTTTGGCCAAAGCTTTCCCGCCGGCGCTCGTACCCGCAGACATCCCGCCTTCCGGTCGAACGTCACCCGAGGACACCACGCTGTCCCCCGGCTCCTTCCCCGTCAGCGTTAATGGTCGACCGCCAAGAGACCACTTCCACGGCCCGCTCTCGACCTCCAAGAGACAACTTCCGTAACTAGTACTGTCGACCTTCAAGAGATCACTTCCACGCCTGCTGCGGTCAGTTACATCCTCTTTTCGCCGCGCCTACAAGCTCACTTTCCTTGGTAAGACTGACACCGCCGTCGTCGATGAGTCGGAGTCGGCGGAATCGACATCGGAACCCCCGCCGCAGAATGAGGATAGTCAGACGACGGTACCTGTGTTGGACCCGAATGCAATGTGGGATAGCATGGATCCAGGCTCTCGTCCCCAGTCTCAAGCTCAGTCTCGTGCTCAGTCTCCTACGACGAGGCAAGTTCCATCCGCCACCGAAGCTAGTTCTTCCGCTGCGGCGGCCGTCCCCGTCTCTCGACCTGCTCCACCCATGGCCTCTCTTACCCGCGATTCGTCAGCTGTAGAGGTGGGAGTTAATAGAACGACGGAGGTTCAACGCGCTGATACTCTCTCCCATTCAGGGTGCTTCGGCGATGAAACATTCGGATGCGAATTCTAGCCCACCTCCTCTGCAAACTGTGACGATTCCTGAATACACCCCGGCCGCCCCTCCATCCACTAAGCAGAATACTGTCGCGGGCCCTTCCAAGCCTAGGCAGAATGCTGTCACTAGTGCTTCCGAACCTAAACCCTCAGAAAAAGACGATGTTCCTTCGCCGGCCAAATACCCTGTTATGTCCTCTCTGGCTTACGATCCGGTATGGGGGGGCTATTATGACCCAATGGCCGCGAACCGTGTGATGTTTGGGCCGCCGGGTCGTTATCCTGGTGACGCCACACCGACCCACCCTTATTCCTCTGGCCAGCATGTTCCATATGCCACCCCGATGCATCCACCTCCTCGTCCACCATCTGATGACGCTGTCCAGACCCAACCTTATTCCTCTGGCCAGCATGCCTCATATCCCACCCCGATGCACCCTCCTCGTCCACCACCTGGTGACGCCGCACCGACCTACCCTTATTCCTCTGGTCAGCATGTCTCATATCCCACCCCGATGCACCCCCCTCCTCGTCCACCAGCTGCAGTAAGCTCCCAGCCGCCGCGGCCATATGGGTATCCCTTCTATGTACCTCCGCCATATCCGTCCCACGCGTATCAGCCTTATCCTAGCACTTACAAGCCATGATTCTCCCTCCGCGATCGACATTTTGGAACGACACTTAGAGAGGTCACTCTATTTAAGCTTAAATAATTACTGAATTTGTTGTATTGTTAAACAGTTTTCCGTGGTCTAGAGACTCTGAGTGCATTTCTCGGTTACAAAGATATTAAGAATCGTCATTCGACCGCACACGATGATAGACCAGGCTGGATATGCGGCGTCTTTCCACGCACTCGTCATCTGAATCCACTTGAGCGCCGGCCAGCAGCGAGTACTTCCTCCACGAGTCAGGTGTGTACCACCCACAGTGGACTGCAAACCTCGAGGTGATGCTTATTCTTTGCTCGTCGCCACTGTCGATCCGGCACTTTGGAGGCCTTCGAGATTCCCTCATCTGGTTTGTCTAGCCGGTGGAAGTTTTTCCATCTCGCCGTCCGCCGAGTTCATCGCATCCAACGCCTTTCTTATGTCAAGTTCGTCGAAAGTTGAGGCTCCTCGCGGAATTATTGTTGAATCCAGGTGTCTTTTCACTTTCCATCCACGAGGTCGTCGCCTTTCGCGCGGCATACCGCGTATTTCTTCCTGGCTCGCATAAAACGATCTGAGTATCAAGCGCACCCGAGAGATGAAATACCTTGAATTTAAATTTAAAGTTCTCGGGTCGTTTTCGTTTTATTTCGGTCTGGTTTTGAGCTTCGGTGAAAGAGCCTGTTAAGTGCATTCCTTAACACATTGTTGGTCAGGTTGCACGGTTGGGAAAAAGAAACTCGTCAAAAATCGTCAAAAATCTAGGCCGACTTGAGCTTGGTCGACATAGTCTTTCATTATCCATCGAAAAACCCATTAACCAGCGCTTGTATCCTTTCGGCAGGAAGATTCAAAGTCGTGAGTTTGTCGATCATAGACTTCTTCATTTCTGCGATGTACTCGACTTGAGAAGGAAGTAGTTGTACTTTTGCTTCCCCAGTTTTACAGGCTGACCTGTGACTTTTCCATGATAGTCTTTGACATGGACTGCTGCAATAGATGCCTGTCGAACGATTCGTTTCATTTCTTGGGTAAGGTTGCAACAACCGTACCTTGCTGCAGCCCCGCGCAACGGGAAAGTTTCACATCATTTCTGCCCTCGATCTTTGGGCACCCTTCGGCCTCACATCGACGATACAGTGGGCCACCCGTAGGGCCCACTTTAGCGGCATTCTCGATATCCTCGCGAGTGCGGCTGTCGACCTTGGAATTGACATAACCATTGACGGATTCGTTCCAGATTCGTACAGCATTGTTCAGATCGATCTTCGACATTGTACGAACCGCAGCGGGACTAGATATCGCCTCCGATCGGTTCAACGCCACGGGTCAAAAGAATCCGACATACAATAAAGGCAAGAACGACACCTGACAGCCCACCGCAGCATAGGCGGGGTCTATTCGGTCGCTCTTGAGCAATTGACGCAAAATCGCCTGTGCAGACTCGAGGTTTCCGCGTAATATATCATCTTTCACTGCGGGATTCGCTTCAAACATGATCTCAGCTCCTCCGCCCTCCTGCATACTAGGATCTACTCGAGGGATGGCCAAACGTTTCAGTTCCCCTTCTCGGGGATCCCACCTCTCGGCCCAGTACATGTCTGTACGCTTGACGCAGCATAGACCATAAATCTTCCCCCCTCCGCAGGGACCATCGTCTGGATATGGCTGCGGCACGGTTTTGCCCGTGGCAGTCATCAAGAAGATCATGATGCTCTGACCCGCAAGGGCACAGTCGACGCGGACGAGGTTTCCTCGAAAATCCTGCGTAGCGAATGAGATTTTGGCTTGTTCTGTCGGAAGAAATTGCGCAGGAAGTTGGGTGGGAGAAGGCGGGGACGGGATGGCTCCGTGGATCAATAGAGCTTCCACGAGCTCTCCTCGGCCACTCAGGCAAGCAAGACCAAGAAGTGAGAGGTGTTGTGCGTCTCGTTGGGATCAGAGTGGGGTGCAAGTAAAGTAGGCAGATTTTAACCATTGGTCGAGGATCTCGTCAGCAGTATTGGAGCCGGAGTGCGACCGCGTGGCAGACTGACGACCGCACCGGCAACAGGCCAGTAGGCATGAGGAGTGTCTTTAAGAACGGTATCCCAGATACGACGCCGAGTAACCGCGGCGGTCTTTGTCCTGGATGGCCGCGCCTAATCTGTGGGCTAATGGTAAATCTCCCTGCGTGACTGCCACATGCAGCCAGTTTCCGCCCCTAGTGCCTATATTGCTAGGTTTGGTCGCGGTTGCTCTCAAAACCTGAGGAAGTTTCGAACTCTTCCGGGCGGTAATGTGCTCGCCAACTTTGACAGAATTTTGAGACGAACGTCGTGGAAGATAGGCACAAAGATCAAGGAGTGGGGGTATTCCTTCCTCAGCCGCTCCCAGACAATACGAGGTAGCTGGGGATCGGATTGATGCTTGCGGGAGCCTTTCTTCGTGTTATCCATGGTGTGGTTAAATATACCCAGTGCGTATGTGGTGGGTGTAGGGTAAAAGCGGTATATGTCAACGACAAGATGGTTACAACGGTTCGTGAAAACAACGCCAAACAACCCATCGCGTCCGAAAATGGGGAAAACAGGTTAATGTCACTCCTGGTCTCGCGAGCCTTCCGTTCATCCTTCGGGGGGTGAAGATATTATTTACTGGACCATCAGTTTAGGGAAGTTCACCACATCCAATAACATACTACCTCCAGGAATGGGATGTGAGATGTACGACTCCTGTTCCAAACCCAGACCAGAGCGAAGCTTGGAAACTACGGAAGAGTTTAAATTATTGGAGACGGAGATGAGGAAACGATTCGGCTGAGTTTGTGGAAATGAATGTTTAAGTTAAAGTAGTTACCCACCAGGAATAAACTAGTTTTCAGTTGCAACTCGACGCTCGAATGGACGCGAAGCGTCAGCGAGTGATATGACTGATCGTATCTTACAACCTGTCATTTTTACCTTTTGCTCAGTAACTCAATTCCAGAAAGCCAAGTGTGGTGGGCGACACCTAAGGTGACTTGTAAAGTCTTCCATCGTTCGGCCTGTGTGCGTGGGTGATTTTATCCATGCCAGTGCTCGAAGATCTCGGTGTCTAGCTGGATCTTTGCGCCTCGTTGGCTGCTGAAACGCACCACCGGTGTTACCCGACCGTCCGGCCGTCGTAAAATTGAAGGAGCTATCCTTAGCCGTACTAGAGCCTTGGTCCCAGATGGTTTGATGAAGGTTGACGATGGCAATAATGAGAGTGGGGAGATTTGGTCCCCCAAGCCCGCGAAGAGTTCGTAAGCATAGATGGTGGGGCTAGCCCGGGTGGCGTGGTGGACGTGTATGCCTCCTGCGCCTGCACGCCGGAGATTAACTCTGAGGCCACTTTCTGTCCGTGGTGGTGACCCCAAAAAGTCGGCGTAGAGAAGGCGGTGAAGCCCAGTTGCTGTAAATCAACGGTTTCGAGCTGCCAACGGCTCTGGGGTGTACCGAGGAGGCATTAAACGATCACACACCAAAATTACACACCAAGATTGTAAACAAAAAGTGAGAGAAAGCTGGACGCACAGCCGTGGACAATTAATTAATGATAGTGAATCCCAATTTAAGTATCAGATATGCTACGAATGCTTTTAATGAATGCTGGAAGAAAAGATCAGTCAAGAGCGTGGACGGCGCAGAAAACAAATCTCTGACCTCGACTTCGAGACGGTACCCGAGGTAATAGGGGGAGAGAACCGGCTAGTGGTTTCCAACGGGGCAGGAGAGGGCGCCCGCGCGGCGGACGCGGTCCAACCGGGACACACGGGGCATCGAGCGCATGGAACGCGTCTTCACGCCGAAGCACTTGCTGAAGACACTGAAGTTCTTGGAGAAGAGCGTGGATTTTGTGCTTTGGTTGAAGACACCTTAAGGAGAGCGTGACCGTGTTGAGACAAGAAGGAGAACTGAAGGGAAAATAACGCACTGAAGAAGCTGCCGGAGGCACCTGCGTTCACGCTGATGCCGGTGCTGACCTTAACGCATCCCGAAAGGCCGGCAGACCCGGTGATGGCACGGGCGGCGAGGGTGTGCTCGTCCTCCTCAACTTCCTCCTCATCGTCGTGCTCGACCTCCTCGTCATCGTCCTCAGTCTCAACGTCCTCCTCCTCGTCATCGTCCTCAACGTCGACATCCTCCTCACGAGCCTCAACGTCCTCCTCCTCAATGTCGTCCTCCTCACGAGTCTCAACCTCGACCTCCTCAACCTCAGCCTCATCCTCCTCGAAGGAGCGGTGCTTCTTAGCGACAGGCTTCTTCTACAAAGTATGGATGAGCACACAGGATACAAAGGACACATGAGAAACATACAGCGACGGGCTTCTTGGCAACGGGCTTCTTGGCAACGGGCTTCTTCTGCAGGTGGGGTAAGAGCATGGTCAATGACGAGGAGAAATTAGGGGGTATAGAGACATACAGCGACAGGCTTCTTGGCCACAGGCTTGGCGACGGGCTTCTTCTGTAGGGTGGAGAATCAGAGGTGAGGAAAAACATACATTGAGAATACGGAGAAACGTACGGCGACGGCTTAGCGACAGGCTTTCTTAGCCACAGGCTTCGCGACGGGCTTCTTCTGTGGGGTGGAGAATCAGAGGTGATGAAAAACATACATTGAGAATACGGAAAAACGTACGGCGACGGGTTTGGCGACGGGCTTAGCGACAGGCTTCTTGGCCACAGGCTTCGCGACGGGCTTCTTCTACAAGGATAAAAAGAGGGCGGATGAGGCTAGGAGGATGGAGAGTAGAAAGAACAGAAACATACGGCGACAGGCTTAGCCACAGGCTTCTTAGCCACAGGCTTCGCGACGGGCTTCTTCTACAAGGATAGGAAGAGTGCGGATGAGGCTAGGAGGATCGGGAGTAGAAAGAAACATACGGCGACGGGCTTAGCGACAGGCTTCTTGGCCACAGGCTTCGCGACGGGCTTCTTCTACAAGGATGAAAAGAGGGCGGATGAGGCGAGGAGGATGGGGAGTAGAAAGAAACATACGGCGACGGGCTTGGCCACGGGCTTAGCGACAGGCTTCTTGGCCCACAGGCTTCGCGACGGGCTTCTTCTACAAGGATAGGAAGAGTGCGGATGAGGCTAGGAGGATCGGGAGTAGAAAGAAACATACGGCGACGGGCTTGGCCACCGGCTTAGCGACAGGCTTCTTGGCCACAGGCTTCGCGACGGGCTTCTTCTACAAGGATAGGAAGAGGGTGGATGAGGCTAGGAGGATGGGGGAGTAAAAAGAAACATACGGCGACGGGCTTGGCGACGGGCTTCGCAACAGGCTTCTTGGCCACAGGCTTAGCGACGGGCTTCTTCTACAAGGATGAAAAGATGGGCGGATTAGGCTAGGAGGATGGGGAGTAGAAAGAAACATACGGCGACGGGCTTGGCGACAGGCTTAGCAACAGGCTTCTTCTACAAGCATTGGACTCGCATGAGGACAGAGAACAGGAATAAAGAAAGAAAGAAACATACGGCGACGGGCTTTGCAGCGGGCTTCGCAACGGGGCTTCTTGGCAGCTGGGTTGAAGGCGCAAGCGGGGCCGGAGGCACCACGGGCGCAGACAGTGGGCTCGCAGCGGCGGCCGTGGCGGTCTTCTTGGGCGCGAGGGCAGACTTGATGTTGGCCGACGCCTTGACTGCGGCGTTGCCGTCGAGGTTCATGGTGAGAGCCGCGTTGGTGTTGAAGGAGAGGAAGAGATCTGGGCGACGGCCTTGCCGCCGAGTGCGTTGACGCCGAGGTTGATCGATGGGACGAGGGTCGCGGTCATGGTGCCTTAGCCTTGACGTTCGACTGGGCGTTGAGGGTGAGGGGCTGCGGAATGACGGCGATGAGTGGGGCGTAGTAGCAAATGAATGAATTATACGCACGCATGTCACCGACGGAGAACGCGCTCGGGCTGGGCTTGTTGCTGGCGCTGGGGGGGGAAGGACAGCTGTGCGTTGTTGACGGCGAAGTTCATGCCGACGGTCATGGCCATAGGGACCTGAACATCACCAACGAACTGGGTGTCGACCTTGAAGGTGGGGCCGACCTGGAATTATCAAACGAATCAGTAACGGAAGGGAGGAGAAAGAAAGGAAAATGTACGGTCAGAATTCCGGGGAAGCTCAGGCCTGGGACAGCGGCGGTGAGGAGGTTGATTTTGCCAGAGTCCATGTGGCCCTGTCGAGGAGAACCTAAATCAGAGAATGTGCGGGGAGGGGTGAGGAGTGCACGCACATTAAGACCAGCAGCCAGGGTGACAGTGCCGCCGATGTTGGCAGTGACACCTGCGACGACGAGGAAGGTGGGGATCTGGACGCAGGTCAGGAACTGGGGTACGATTGAAGCTCGAGGAGCACGCACGTTGGGGGGAACGACGGTACCCTTGGCCGTTACGGTGATGGTGGCCTGCGCGTTAGCATTTGCGGACATGTCCACCTTGAGCGAACCGCCAGCGGGGCCGCAGCTGACCGCCTTGTTGATGAGGTTCACGTTCTTCTTCAGCGCGAGGGGCTTGAGCTTGAACGTCCCGGTTTTACCGGCGACGTTGACCAGGTTGCCTTCAAGCGCAGCAGACGCGCTTTTACCGCTGCTCGAAACGGTGCCAGACGCGGTCGCACCAGAGACGACTACACGTGGGATGAGATTAGCGGGGAGAGCGTGAAACGATGAGAAGACCGCACCTGCACCAGCGGGAGCGCCCTTGGCCGGGGTTGAGGCTAGCACGGCGCTCCATGCGGCGGGAGGCCGGTGCCGCCTCGACGGGGCGTTGCCACCTTCAATTTCGATGTTCACAGGGCCGGTCCTGACGCGAAAGATTGTTAGAAAGCACCGGGGGACTTGGGAGAACGCGGGACGACGCACAGGGAGTAGTCCACGGCGTCGAAGTTGACGTCGAGGGCGAGGGCTTTGACAACGGGGGGTGTTCCATCACGGCGCACAATGCGCTTCTGGACGGAGGCCGGGATGGACTGGTCAGCGGAAACCCAGGCGTCAGAGATACGGGCAAAGGCGCTGGCACCGCACTGTAATTCTGTTAATGAAAACTCTTTGAAACAGAGTGGATGTACCACATACGTCCTGGGGGAAGCCGAACCAGCTTGTTGACGGCACCGATATTCTGGTACAAGTGTCCGCAGTTGGAGGCCGGGTCTTCAGGGTCCTCCGTGCACACAAGCCGGATGGACTGGTTCAGCGCGTTCGAGTCGCATCCCAGAAATCTGCCAACCCGCGGCGGGTCGTGATATCGGTAATGGCATCGGATGAGCCCCACTGTAGACGCAAGTTAGCACGGTGTGGACGCGATGATTGGAGGCACGGCGCGTACAATTCTAAGGGTTCCCAGCAGACGTCGAGTTGTCGGTGGTTGGAAGATCTAGGGAAACGAAGGTGAGTAAACAACGACAGAAGGCAAAGGGGCGTACCGTAAGAGCATGAACCCTGGGTACACGGTACCTTCCAGTCATTCACAGCATTAATTCCAGCAAGGAAAGGGACAAGGAGCAGAATTGAAGAAAGCATTTCGAAGAAAGAAACAAAAAAGCCGTTCAACGACCAAAGAACCGAAAGAAAAGGAAGGAAGGGGCGAACGACCAAGAGGAAGGACGGGGAAGGAAGAAAGGGAACCAGGGCACATCAGGTCGGCTTGCTGCTTTTATATTCGTCGTTTATTGAGAGGGTGGTCCCTGCGCATGGGATCGATGATCTCGATCAGCAATCTCTGATTGACGTTTTCTCAAGACGTTTTCTGGTTGCATTCCGGTGATCATAGGCTCTCTTTGGCAATACGAATAGGGGCTAATTGAAGAGGAGCATTAGACTTTTGCGACGCACATTTCTCCCCTTTGTACAGCGCACCTCGTTATATGTTTCAAGCATTGAACGGATCTTGTGCTAGATGCCCGGTCCGGTCTCTGGAGGTCTCCCAGGATACACATACGATCGCTTGTACATCTCCACGCGACTTCCGAGATTGCCATCAATGAAACCTTGAATCATACCAAACTCTCGATGAGTCAAAGTCTACCTGCCGGAAAGGTGTGAATTACACTCGAGCTCGTCACTACAAGATATCAGACGACAATTTCATCAAGAGAACTTACAAACCGTACGTGGCCCGTGCCAGTTCAGCCATATACGCCTCTTGCGAGGGCAGCAACTGCGCCTTTACCTGCCTTGACATCGCTAGCACGACCGTCTTGTGCGCCTTCCACACGCTCTTCTGATAGTTCTGGCTGCAAATTGGCAATAAACCGCCTAGTAGCGATAAATCGTCCCAGTCTGAAAAGCGACGAACAAATGGAGCGGCCACGAACGTTTTGCAGCCAGAACAACGAGGAACGCCTCCGCGTCTCGACTCTCGATTTTGTCTCAACCCCCGCCCCCCTCGCACTTGCACCACAGCGGTCCACCGCCATATCCTATATTTGCGGCGGCTTCGATAGTCTCTGGGGCGCGATGATCGACCCCGGACGCGATTGTACGCGTCGATGGCGTCATTCCAAGTCTTCATCGACGGTAGCGGTTGATTGTATCGCACGGCTTGCAGGGGACTGGTGTCATCCAGAAGTCAGCACGTTGGTAGAACGAACGGAAAAGTGTGCAAACCTGGGAGCCATCTACGTTTTCTTGCAAGCTGCCACACACGCTGGATCGATACGATGTTTATGCACGAGAACCTTCAGAACAATCTCGTTGGGTTTATCCAGCCGGTTCGCGGGTTGTGCTGTCCATCATTCCCGTCGTGACCATCGCGCATTTCAAGTCCATTTCGTCGAAACCAGGGTTTACGGCCTGGGCAGACCTGCGAATGGTGGGACCGAAATTGTTCTCGCTCCATGAGATGTTGGGTTTCTTGACACAGCATGCTGCATATGTCTTTCTCGACCCGCAGAGACAGACGAAATGGGTATGATAGGGCTGGGAAATCTGGTGGGAGTCCTTCTGGGGACGCTCCGAGCCGCAAGGACAGATACGAGCTGGACGACCGGTGACGGAAAGCTTGGATGCTATTGATTCGAAATGGGCTTTGTTGGCTTCATCCGAAACCACTCGTAGGAAGGCCACTCCACGATGCGCCATGGAGGATCAGCGCTCGAATCAGCCCCTCGGCTTGGAGACCAAAAGCGAGGCGAAGACGGAAAGGTTGTAGCCCATGGGCGTTTCATTTGGATCGGAGTGGTGGGGAAAAGGCAAGCTTGCTAATGGCGCGGTGCTAAAACAACACAAGAACACTACAAACAGGATGGGAGAAGAGCTTGCGCTCCTTGAGTGTGAGGTGACGCGGTCGACGAGACCACCGTCACCAAGACACTGGTGAAACAAAAAACAACCAAAAACCAAACAGGTGCGGGCGTGCGGGGCGAGAAAGAGGGACAGATGTATAGAGGTAGAGGATGGACTGGCTACAGTCCGAGTGGTAGTGTAGCAAAAGACGAATGGCTACTATTGATGCCCCTATGCTTAGCAAGCCAGCGATCTCGCTACTCTCGTGCCTCGACTAACGAGATCTTCACACTTTGCAAATCCGCGCCAAGTGGTCGAAGGAATGTTTCGTCAACTCAGCCTGGAATTCTGGATGGATTTGAAATGCGCGCTGGGATCATCGCCGTCAGGTCGGGAGTGGGCCCTCGAATAAGCATTATGTGCCGGACGTCGCTGAAGAACGGCGTGAAGGTAATGAGATCGGGGGATTCTTTGCGGAACCGCTATATCAACGGGCGAGCTCGGAGCGAGGTAGATTTTTGCGTGGGTCGCCACCCTGTATTCTGGTGAAAGAGCTGGTTCAGATTCATGGTGGAAGGGATGAGAAGGCTGAAGACGTATTAGTTGAGGTAAGTGAGCCCATGATGTTGTTGAACGCCCTAGGCCTCATGTCCTCTCGCGTTATACGCGCTTTTGTAACGCCTTGACGCGTCTCCAAGTCCGATCCATCCTCCAAGACTTGAAAATGGGCATGATCTTGGCAGAACCTTGATATTAAGCGCGCTACCGGCGTGTAGGTTTCGTGTCGTTGAGCTTTTCTGGGGCCTCGTCTAAAGAGTTCTAGGCTCTTGGCTGGGTCTCTAAAGATACTTTTCAAATTCAACGCAACTCAAGCTGAAAATGTCGCACTCGTGGTACACTGGGTTGCACAGAAAGAAATCAAGCAAATCGACAAGAGCAAGGGCTCGACGTAGCGGTCAGTATCCATCTATTCATCCCGATGTCCTTCAACGATATCTTCTATCGGCAAAGGCCTTACCGAGTTTCGAAAGATACAAAATGGACGCCGCGGCGACGCGACACAAGCTCTCAAACGTGTTGCACTGTACTTGTAAATTATACTGGTACACTGATTTGCACTAGAAGTGATCAAGCAAAAATGTCGATAGCAGGAGCAAAGAGTCGACGCAGCAGTCAGTGTCCATCTATCCTTCCATCCTCCAAATATATCTATCTTCCAGTAGTTTCCTCACCAAAATTTGCCAAATACACTCCCCCGTCCACTAGGCCCGAGGAGCATCCCCACGCCCTCTTGAATTGCGACACTAACAGGTCGCATGGGCGCCGCGTCAAATACATGCGGTGCGGGTTGCGGCAGCAACGGCGCGCCAAGCCGCGGGTGTTCCAACTCGCGCTCGTACATCGACGCCTGCCTCGACTCGGCGCCGAGCTGCGTGAGCTGCGGCTCATCAAAGTTACGACGCGCAGAGCGGAGCCGGTTCAGCACCTTTCAAAAAGCAACCAGTGGTCAACGCGAAATAAACAACCGTATTGACACGCACCTGCTCATAAAACGCAATCTCCCCATCGAGGTGCTCCTTTGTGAGCGCGCCAAAGTCCTCGTTCTTCTGTGTGTGGTACGTCTCCATCTCCGCCATCGTCGTGTTCAGCACCGTCTCACACCGCGCGGCCATCTCGCCGTCCGTCTACGCAGGCGCGTCAGCCAAGCAAATAAAAATAAAAATAGAGTGAGCTGACGCGTTTATCTGCAGCGGTAGCCTGTTCATATCGCGAAAGCGTCGACCGATGCGTAGTCACAACGCCCTTTCGCCCGGAAAATAAATGAAGATATGGACGCGCGCAAAAGGGAAAGAGGCGCACCTGATACAGCGATGATGGGTGTGCGACGCTCTTCAGCGCCTCATGCGTCGCGAGCTGCGTCCGTCGTGCCTAAGGCGAATTAGCACCTTTTCCGGGACGTAAAGAGGAACTTACATGGTCGTCGTATAAATCCGCCACACTCTGCAGCGCCTCCGACGTCTTCTGCATTGCTTTCGTCAGCTTCAAGCAGTCTGGGCATAATTTAGCATGCTTCGAGAAGGCGGAGAGTACAAACATACGGACCTTGGCACCCCTCGCGCCAACACCATGCGCCGTCCTCGTTCAACAATCCCTTCCCCTTGGCGTTGTAGTCCTCCTCCTCCTCACTTGCCCCCGTCACCGGTGCACTGGCCAGGGGCTTGGACGTGATCAGCGAGAGGAGCGAATAGGACAGCAGGCGCTCGGCTTTGGACATCTCTGCGCGTAATCAAAGTCAATTATCCAGTAAGAGAGGATGCGGAAGACGCACCAACGCGCGCCTCGCGCACCCTTCCAAAGATATTGCGCAGGCCCTGGACGCCCTTCCAATCGCGCGCGTATGCGTATCGAAACGGTCGACCGCCTCGCTCGCGTCCTCCGCGTCAACATTGAATTCAGGGTGGAACACACGCGCATAGAAGGCGGGGCCAGCGGCGGGCATCGCGAGGTGCTGCGGGACGAGTCTCTTCCATTCCTACGAACGATCAACTACAGTTTTCGCCAGGGGAGAGGGTTACGCACTGTATCGCTCTCGCACCCAAGGAAGAACGTCACCACCTCCGCATACCGCGCGATGGGATGCCGCACAACGCGTCCGATGTAGCGTTCAAGGTCCCCGCGCCGCGCCTCCACGAAATCCTCGCTGAACCGCCCCGCATACTGTTTCTCCGGCAGCGGCGGGAGCGCTATCCCAGGCAGCCGTCGGGTCAGCGCCGTGTGCAGGATGACGAAATGCGAGAAGCGACGGTGCACTGTTATGCGCGTCGGGCTCGCCGGCGGTGAGGTAGAGGAGGAGGGCGGGTGGAAGAGCGAGGTGACGCTGTAAATGGTAAACGCACCGGAAAGCGTCGAGGTGCGCTTCGAGGGTGAGTGAACCATCACGCGAAAGGGCGGGAGCTTGGTCTTCCACGCGAGGCTCGCGTCGACGAAGTGGCTGTCCGCTTCGCCAAGGCCCAGACGGTTTAACCGGTTGCGCTCCTCATCCTCTTCCGTGTCTCCATCCTCTTCGTCGTCGTCGTCATCTTCAATCACACTGTCCGTCGGCGCGCGCGCGTTGCAGATGCAGGTCCGGCGGTCCCACCGGTCCCCTTCAGGACCCATTCCTCCGCGCCGCTGGTGACGAAGGTCGAGAAGCGGTTGAGACTCTTGCCCCCAAGAAGGCTTTGGCGGAAACTCGGGAACGCAGCGCGCCATTCGCCCGTGTTCTGTGGGAGGATCTCTTGTGACAAGAGGGACCCGCGCGGAGTTATCGTGCTGCTTGACGCATCGCGCTGGTGCCCCTTGGTAAAGCCTGACATGGACGCAACCACCTCGGGGGCCGCCGTGAAGTCAGCGGTGAACTACAGGCCCAGTTATTTTATAGCGGCTGCAAAAACCAAGCAATAGGGCGCACCGTATAATACGTCCGCGGGAGAAGTCCAACCTCTCCTGCCTCATTCTTAACCAAACTCCACCCATCCGCCAAATCCTCCTTCACTATTTCAAGCTCATCACCCGCGTCGACGCTGAGCTCACGAAACTCGCTCTTCCCCTCAAAGTCATAGAGCGCACGAGCAGGCCGATGAGTACCCTCCGGCTCCTCTGCATCGGGCTCCTCATCCGAGAGTGAGCCGGAGGTCGACTCGAGACTCTCCGTCCATGCAGTTGATGCGTTGATCCCAGCGTCAAAGTCTGAGTGACGCCTAAGTTGGTCGGGCCGAGGTTGAAGGCCCTATAATCCTCGATGTCTTGGGAGACCTGGGAAGCGTCGCCATGCAGGAGATCTGAGACCCGGTGCAAAAGATTATCTGCTTGGGACTCGCAAGGCCCTCAGACTATATCTAGGGGTCCACTAGAGCTAGCCTGAGGTGCTGCTGGATAAACGATGTGAGGTGACAATGCAGAAGCAAGCGAGCTGATGTCGCTAAACAAAGATAGGGGCGTCGATCCTTGTTAGTAATCCTTCTCCTCGACTCTTCCTTCCCGACTTAGCATCTGTATAGGCTCATCTACAACACGCGAATACATTATTCCTTTAACATTATTCCATCCACCAACCACCGGGAAGAGAAATCTCACTCATCAGCGTCTTTGCAGTCCGGGAAACCTGGGAGATTCAAATGTAAACGTTCAGCCAGCCGCAAGGGAGGAATGTCAGTACGTACCAAGACTGCCCCAACCTGCGAGGGTGCATAAAAAGTCAGTGCGAGTTTTCTGTGGTTATAAAAGAGGGGCGCACCGGTTGTAGCAGTACTTTAAACACGAGAGCCTGGAATGCTCGGAGTGCGCGATGGCTCGAGATGAAAGGGCGTCGGGGACAAGTCGGGGAGGCTTGGAGGCGGACGGGCTTGGCCGAATAAACCTTTGAGAGTGAGGTTGTATGTTTCTAGAGCAAAAGACACCTTAAAACCGCATAGAACATCCTGGGTGCCCGCAGGTAAAAAAAACGGAATCAACCGAGAATCAACGAAATTCCCGTAACTTCCAAATTGGGCCATCTCAGTCTTCATTTCGACCACCATGCGCTTTCACAACCGCTCCCCCCGACCTACACGCAACTGCACGGCGGTTCCTGGCGCCATGTACAGATGCTCGCCGTCAACCGCATTATGGTGTATGAGAGCCTCTTTGACCTTCCGAGTCCGCGGGGCATCCCTAAGCGCTTCAAGAGCCCTGAATGAGCAAAAACAGAAGCTTGGCTTCGAGGGAACCCAATGGTGCTGGGATCTCAGGCGTGCGTCGCTCACACTCCACCTCGCACTGCAACCGCGATTCAGACTATCATGCATGCCTCTACACTGGCACCGAGGTTCCGCAACCCAAGCTCACTGGACCGTTTCGGGCCCTACAAATTTGACTTTCCAGGTGCGATCGAAGAGAATGCAATGTACTGAAGTCCCATCCGACACGTATTTTCTTTTAATGAATCTTGCAGAATTGTGAGGGCGTTGCGTACGGAGAGCGACCGAACGACCAACACCCGCATTCTGTGCAGACCAATTCATTCAGCCTTCTCTCTCTGTGTGTTGTACGCATGCGTCATAATTCGCCCAAGTTCTTTCGTCTTCTCGGAAATAATAGCGGACACCACGCAATCCCGACCTCGACTGACCTCCCCCTCCGCCAAACGACCACTTCCCTTGTCCGCACACGCACACCCACCGCGTGTACTCCTCCAGCCGCTTTTTAGTTTGTAAGTTGTATCCCTTTGAAATTCCTTTTCCGCTCTCCAACGAGTCCACTCCACCATGCGGTTTGCGCTGCGCCGCTGTAGGAAGGTATCCCCCTTGTGAAAATTTCCTCGTCTAGAGCCGGAAGTTGAATCATCTACGCGTTCCACTTATATCGAAGGATCACTCCTCCTCTTCCACAGAACTGGGTTTCCAGCCGCAACCGAGGACCGGTATTTCAAACCTGCAGTTCGTGGCAGCGCCCCGTAAGTCGGCAGGGAGAAAATCCTAAAATGCCGCGAGCCCATTTTCTTCGCGTGCGCGGCGCAGTAGGTGCGCAGCGATCTTCTTATGTCATAGAAACCGCAAGTGATTTCGCAGCAGGATGGACATTATGTATCCCCGATAGCGCATTTCTTGGTCAGGGGACTCACCTCCGGATGCAACCCGTTCGCCAATTGGTGTGTCCCATAAGGTCCGCCCATTTTTTCTTTGTGACCCATTCGTGCGACTCGACCGCAATGTCCCTCTCCGTTAACCCGCCCTCTGCCGTAGCACCGTCGTATTCCCTTGAACCGGGCAACGACGAGCAGACCCCGCCCACAAAATCCCGCGCCTTCTCGGGGAACCGCACGAGAAAATCTGGCCGCGACACCGTGATTCTCACTGGGCAAGATGAACAAGCCAACGTGCCTACTTATGGCCCGTCCGCACTCATCGGGGGGTCCGTGAGCCTCGAGGACGGTGAAAGCGTGTCAAAGGTCGCGCTCGAGGTACGCACCGCTTATGCATCGGCCACTGTTCTGTTCTAACCATGTCTTGGTAGATCAAGGGCACCATCGAATTCATGGCCGCCGATTCCATGGTCACGCAGACCATCTTCGCCGAACACTCTATCCTCTGGTCCATGGAGCACTCCGCGGGCGCCGCCTCCCCAAGCACCGTCCCCTTTTTAGCACACCTCCCCGCGCAGTTCGAATACAACAAGGCTACGTACCCCTTACCGCCTTCATATTCCGTCTCCGCCGATGGCGGGGTCTACGCCAAGATCGTCTACTCCCTTGCCGTCACGGTGAGCCGCGCGCGCGGCGCAAGCTCGCTTTCCTGTCCCCGAATTCGAAGAATACGTGTGTTGCTATCACTACTTCCTTCCCTACTCACCAGCTCAAACTCATTCTCTTGTTCAGCATCTCCATCCCCTTCGCCTACTCCCCACGCACACGAGCCATCGCGCCCTTCCCCTCCAACCCCAAAATCACGCTAGGGCAGAGGCAGTTCGACGAACTCACCCTCACCGCGCGCCCGCCCGCGGGTCCTCCTCCCCCTGTCGATGTCCAGGTATACTACCCTCCTTCTCCCTCTCCCCCAGCACACACTGACGCCCCGCCTTGCCGCCGTCCAGCTCCTCACCCCCACCGCCGACGTCTTCCCCCTCGGCACACCCATACCCGTGCACGTCCACCTCACCGGCCCCCCCGCCTCCCTGAGCGAGTTCCTCCCCACCGCCGGCGGTGCCCCCCGCGCTCACGCGTCGCGGTGCGCCTCCTCCGCCAACCACCATGCTCGTCGACGGGCACAAGGAGACGTGCAAACGGCCTCGGGACACGCCGCGCTTGTGGCCGCCAGCGGCGCCCAGGACGCCTGGGACGGCGAGCTGCGGCGGACGCGGACGCAGGGGTACTAGTAGGCTCTTTCGATGCGGGGGGGGTGCTCGGGGTGCAGGTGCGTTCACGTCCTCCAATTACTTACTTGCGTGCGCTGACGGGGATGCGGGTTACGTAGGACTTCATCGTGCTCGACGTGCTCGACCCCGCGGGGGCCCAAATCCCATTTCGCGCGGGCGCGCCAGGCGCGCGCGATTCGCCTCGTCGCCGACAGAGCCGATGAGTTCTGCTCGCACTCTCCCTACTAATCAATCCCAATGGAACGCAAGACGATAACTGAGTAGTTGACGGCGAAATCGCCACTACGTTACCTTCGCACTTGAGTTTCAGCCCGAGCATGAATGAAGAGTTGGGCGGCGTTTTTTTTTGGGTCGGCCTCGATAGAATAGAAGACGAAAATCCATCAGGTTGCGAGGTAGTGCGCGAAAAACATGTGGCGTATCTATGTACATACAGTATGACGGAGAACTTGTCGCGATCTATTTATTTTTCTATTCATACCTTAGACCCCGCGCCCATTTGCTTGCGAATATATAGTGTTCGACCGATATCACCCCCAAAAATTCAACCATGGCCAAGCCACTGTTGATGCGATCGAATAGCCCCCTATTTTGGTTTTTACAGTGAATTGAAGCAAGATGGCCATGGAATACACTTCAACCTCATCAACCCGTGCCCGAAGACATACGTGTCAGTGAAAAAACAAACACTGACAGGGTCAACGAAGGACAACTTCAGGTTTGCGTTGGGTTTGCGTAATTACCCAGCCATTCGTAGACCGGTGACCGATCTGTCTATGAAAACAAGTTTACGATGTTGAGGTGATAATGCAGAAGCAAGCGAGCTGATGTCGCTAAACAAATGAAGGGGCGTCAATCCATGTTAGTAATCCTTCTCCTCGACGCTTCCTTCCCGACTTAGCAATCTGTATACAAACATGCGAATACATTATTCCTTTAACATTATTCCATCCACTAACCACTGGGAAGAGAAATCTCACTCATCAGCGTCTTTGCAGTCCGGGAAACCTGGGAGATTCAAAATTGTAAACGTTCAGCCAGCCGCAAGGAGGAATGTCAGTACGTACCAAGACTGCCGTGCTGCGTCCAATTGGGTGGACAAGCCGAAAGTGGTGAGTCTTATCGATAGCTTGAAGCTCCTGATCTCCTCCTCGGTGAGGTCAATCAACTTGGCATTCGCTGTATTCTCGTTCAGCAAGGGGACGCGGCACAACACTCACTGAATGCTACTCACACAAAATGCGGGAATCGGTCACAGACTTGGGGGAGCACGGTCACGTGTCGGCTTGTTGGCCTGCAGACTTATGAGAACATTGGCGGGCTGCACGTCGTATTTGGGCGGCGATCTTCGTAACGACCCTCGTTCGTAAGGAGGGGGGAGTTGTCCGACCCAAGGGGCGAGTACGCCGTCACGACAATGCCCTTGGCTGCACACAACTCGACAATATCTTCCTGTGGGCACGAGGGATGAAGCTCAATCTGGTTGAC
Source organism: Mycena alexandri (assembly GCA_029233265.1). NCBI lineage: Eukaryota > Fungi > Basidiomycota > Agaricomycetes > Agaricales > Mycenaceae > Mycena > Mycena alexandri. Next base: position 5,911 of record JARJCM010000682.1, on the reverse strand, counting down.
GGCGGGGATGACTGGATAAAACTCAGGACAATATCATCGACGTGGTCCCTTTACAACATACCTGTCGCCACAGCGAGCAGCCGCTCCATGAACTTGACGGAGACGGTTGGATACGCCGATTGCACGGATCTTGTCGGGGTGCGTCTTGTACAGTCGCTCCATATCTTTCCAGGTATCGATCCAGTCGTGCGACTTGTCCGCAAGCGGTGGATTTCCCCTTTGTCATAAAAGCTGGCCAATGCATAAGCCCTGTGTACACCCCGTCCGTCAGTCTTTCGCCCTTGAATATCACATAGCAAACAACAGGCGTACAGAGGTCCAAATAGCTCGTCCCGAGCGCCTTAAGCGAGCGCTCCAACGCCTCTGGCGCCTCTTTATGGTCAGGGTTATCCAACTTGGTCGTCAAGAAAATGCTCTCCCGCTTCACACCCGACGCCGCGATCCCCAGCACCCACCTCCTTCCTCGTTCGAATACGCCGTCGCAGTATCGATGTGGGTGTAGCCATTTTGCAGGGCATATTCGACAGCGTGCTCGACCGCACCACCTTGCTCTTCCACGTCCCGAGGCCAAGAGTGGGCATCTCCGCCCCTGTGTTCAATTTCACGAATTTGCTGGCTGGCATGGTTCAGTGGGAAAAGTGGGGAAATCAAAGAGATTGCATGCAAGTCTTATACTTTTCAGGCGTTCATCGATAATAATCAGGCTCACATGCGAAAGGTTCAACGTTGAAGCATGGGCGGGCACCGGGAGGCACCGGGCCGCCTCGAGCGGGGAATTTTCGGCATTTGATTAAGTGATCGCGTTCCACCGGCCCGAATCGTTCCGTGGTTGAATCTTTGGTTCAACTTGCTTCTTCTGATTATCGGGTCTTTAGCTCAACATAATATGTCCGTTCAAAGAGCTATGACCGCATGTGTTTGACGCAGAGTCTTGTAGCGATACAAGAGGGCGCAGGGATACGGAGTGGAAGGGAGGTGAGGAATCATACCGGTGCTTACCGGTGCTTACCGGTGGAAGTTATACAGTCGATTTAGTCATATGGAATACCGTCGGGACCGGCCCCAGGGGTATTCCATACCGCGGATATTCCATAGCGAAAAAATGAGTTCGAATTACAGCCAACGACAGTACCGAAGGCGCGGATCATTTTTCTTCTATTTTTGAGAGCCTCCCGAAAGAATTACCCGTTGCCCGCTCAGTTCTGCACCGTTCGACCTGTAAATAGGCTAGAGATGCGGTAATTCAATGCGCAATTACTCATAGAGCTCGATGGATGAAAGCATTTGATTTTGGGGTGAGCTGGAAAATCAGGCTTGGTGCCAACATGATGCGCGGCGAAATTCGCGCTACTAGTAGCCAGGTCTCAGATGACAACCATATACCCTCAACAATTTTGTAAATCGGACCACGGGGTGAGAATGTTGAAATTGGTATGCTGATTCGATGTTCAATCCGAATCGCGGATACCATCGCTTTGATATCTCTCCAGCCCACTGAATGTGCAAAGAGCTGCAATACGCGGTCTGAACCACCAATTAGAGGTGTCACGTCGCGTACCATCACCACACCGTCACTGAGTCCGCCCTCCTTCACTCAACTTTCTCTTTCCACCTTTGTTAGTTTAGGCTCAAGATACTGTTTGATGCAGTGGGAGTGGGGAATAAGGCATGAAGCCCATCCAATGATGCGGAGGGAGCGCGGACTCGGATTTGTGACTGTGATGGTACGCGCGCGACGCGTCTAATTAGTGATCCACAGTGCATATTGCGGCAGGTAGTTGAGTTGGATGAATTACTGACATCCTCTGATGGGTGGTCCCCACTATACAGATTTAATAGTCTAGTCGATATCCCAATTTCAACATTCCACCAGTGGATCCCCCGTGGTTCAATTTCAAAATTATAAGGCAGTAAATCTGATGTTTTCTTTAGAATCCATTGTTCCACGTACTAAATGCCTTACCCAAAGGCGGGCGCTGACATGACTAGGATGAATTTACCGCCGAGCACCAAGCCCGATTTACCAGCTCGGCCAAAAAAATATTTTTTCATCGGGCTCCATAGTGATTCCACGTGAAATTACCTGCCAATTTTACACGCAGAACTGAGCGAACAACCGGTAATTCTTTCGGGAGGCTCGAAATAGAAGAAAAATGATCCGCGCCGGGTATGTTGTGGCTGTAAATGCCGATATTACCCCTGAATACTTTCCCACGTACAGTTCCAGCCAGAGGAACAATCCTTTCCATCACCTTCCATTTCAGGACGCGATGGGCTGTTTTGACGGATTTGGCATCGGCTTCTTTCCATCTTTCTCCCTCTCCTCCAACCTCCAAACCCTCGAAATCCCAAAATCCAGGGTTCCAAACACAATTCCATTATTCATTTCTTTATTTAATGCACAGGTACGTATCCGAATAACAATAGTATGTATGTGTGGACAAATCGAATGTAATGTATGTTCTGATGTATGCCGAATGATGAATTGAAAATGCAGAGTCAGGAAGAAATATGCGTAATGAGGATGCGGATGCGGATACGAAACCATGCCTATGCAGTGGGGTGTGTGGGGTTGGATGAATGGTAATATGGTAATACAGTGCGTGCGTGCGGAAATATGGATGTAGTGAAGTGAAGTGAAGAATTGAGGGTGAAGATAAATTGAATGAAATATGTCATGATTGACTGAATGGACGAATTAAAAAGATTGCCTCTCTTTCCTTCCTCGTGGTGGGGTGGGTTCCGCGTAACAGTCGATCGACGTTAGGTCGAGCAAGGAAAAGAAAGAGATAGAATGGATGCATGGAGGGAAGGAGGAAGGGATGTCGCGCGTCGTTCTTCGTTCGTCGGTCGTTGGTCGTTCGTCGTAGTCGTGGGAGGTGGGTGTCGCGCATGAGATCGTCGCGTCGGTCGTCGTCGGTCGTTCGGTCGCACGTACTTCGGGGCTGGAGCCCTCCCCACTCAACACCAAACCGAATGCGACACAATCATCACCTCGTCCTCGTCCTCCTCCCCCAATATCTCGTCCCACTGCTCCTCATCATCATCGTCCGGCTCGCCGATAAAGAACCGCGGCGCGCGTACCGCCAGCTCTTTGGATGCGGGTGCGGGGGTGGATACCGAATTGGAATTGGGTGATTGGTGCGATTGTAGGGCCCGAACGCGAAACCCGCTCCCGCTCGGTATCAATCTTCACCAGCTCAAGCAGCACCTCCCACCGCTTGTACCATGATGTCTCCCACACCGGCCTCGGCGGCGGCGGGGCTCGCTTCGAGTACGACTTGGGTTGTGGTTGTGGTTTTTTGATTCTGCGGGCGAGGGAGAACGATGCAGCGCGCGAACGAGTGGTGGCCTTCTTCTCCTCCACCGCAACCTCAACCTCCCCATCAAGGTCTATAAGGTCAACCTCCTCTTCGCTCCCACTCCCACCAGCGTGCTATCGTCAGAATGATCGCTGAACTCCGCGGTCGACCCCGACACCGACGCCGCCAAAATCGAGTCCGAGTCGTCGCTCTCGCTCTCCTCGTCACGGTCATCTTGCGCACACACGCGTTTCATCCCCGCTGCGACGCCCAAATGGACATCATACATCCACAAGGTCTTGCCCATGGTCCAGAGCGGCATCCCGCCAAAGCAGCGGTCCATGTGTGCGGGGTACGGGTCGCGCAGCGCGCAGAGGTCGCCCGTGCGGGGGTGGATCGTCATGGGCGTGGGTGGGAGTGCACACGCTGAAGCAGTAGTATTGTTTAGCCGCGCGCGCATGGCCGAGTACGCGCTTTTGTTGTTGTTATCATGCGCGTCCTCGCGCAGGGCCCAGAGGAACTTGAGGTGGAGGAGGGCGTGCCGCGAGCGGCCGTGGTGGCCGTAGGCGTGTCGGAGGGGGGTTGTGCGACAAATAGCAGGATGCGCGCCGGGAGAGAGGGGCGAGGGAAGGGCGTTGTATTTCGTACGGCGTGCGTACGGCGTGGGGGAGGGTGCCGGTGCCGGCGGTGGAATGGACTGCGGTACGGGCGGGAAGAGGGGCACGCCATACTCGGCGGGCGAGTCGAGGTCGATGTCAGAGTCGCCAGAGGAGTATCCATCCGAGTCCGAGTCGTCGTACTCGTCGTCGACGTCCATCGAGGTGGAGGTAAATGCAGAGAGAGACGGGAGTATGGGCAGAGACACGGGGTCGAGGTCGTCGTCGTCTTCGTCGGGCGAGACGGCGGTTATATCCATGTCGACGTCAGGGGCGACTCGCAGAGGGATTCGTATCTTGTGTAACAGGTTCTTGGTCCACGACACGGCTCGCGGTCGCGTTGGCGGCACGGTTTGTGCCACTGCTACCTCGCCGTTAAAGCTCAAGCGACTCGTTGGACGCGGGGGAAGCTCGTCATCGTCGCCGTCTAGTTGGTGGTCTGCAATGTCAAATTCTAAGTCGGGGTAGTTGGACTGAGACGCCATGGTATGCCGGTTTTTTTTTTTTCGCGGTATGTCGCGAACCACCTGCGAACGGTAAGCAAGACGATACAAGGCGTGAACGCGGTGACAGCGCGTGTACTGACGGATACACTTTGTGTGAGGTGTCCGTGGGGGATGTCGCGAATCGCCAGAGATGGACGCAAGAAATGAAAAAGCCTTCCCCGCAAACGCGGGGCACGTGACCTCGCGTATTATCTGCTTCTTGATCCACGGCTTCTTTTGCCTCGCGTATCTCAGATCTGAGACAGTCTCATAGAGCAAGAAAAACAAAGCTGGGCCTATTTTACGTAGCGTTTTTTAATCTTGCACCGATTTCATCCCTCACAGTCGCCAACGTCGTCTATCAATCTTTAGATATCAGTCTGAACAAGAGAGCGTCGAGAACTGCATGTCCTATTCTTTTCCCAGACATGGTCCGCTGCAGACTTTAAACGTATAACTTACTAATAATCACACACCTGCTTAGTTGATACAAGACTTCTTCTGTGGTGTAGCCCGCCCTGGAGGAGTCAGACCAGCAAATTCAATGGAGCATTTTAATTTCTCGCATACATCATACATTCGTGCCTAGGAAGATGGATTCCATCTCATCTTTCAATGCAATAAGATCGCCTTTTCCCTTTGCTGGGACTGTCGTGTTTTGCTTATGCTCAAGCGACGGGAATTGCCAGAATATTCCCACGGTTCGATTTCCTTGATCAGTCACCTTCGAACGGGTGCCTGACAGTGGTCGTCGATCATCCAGCTGGGGTAGGCGGACGTTTGGCAAAAGTGGCAAAATTTTGTCCTGCAACAACGCAGTATGCGCTCCCATGGTGTCTTCGGGGTGGTCTTGACGATACGGTGACAGTGTGCGTCATTCCAAAAGATCTTTGGCGATTCTGGCTGAATTAACGATGAAATGGTCGACCTAGGACTTCCAAGTACACAAGGTCGCCTCGATCTGTCGTCAGCATGCTGGGAGTAACACGGCGGAAGCGGAAATTTTTAACCTAGGTTAGAAGCTTTCTACGTCCAGGGTGTTAGGTCTCACTACACTCACCATACTTCCTGGCCCGTTCGGAAATTTTAAGTGGAGGGTAGCTGGAAAATGTTGCCCAGAAGAGGCAGTCGATGTGGACCAGGTGGGAGTGAACGGCGAAAAGTAGAGACCAGGTATTCGAGAAAGAAGAGGGAAGAGCATGCACGGCTAGCATGGTAACTATACCGGTTGTGGCGGGTGTCCGTGGTAGCCTAGGTGAGTACCCATCTCTCTATGAAACAAACTTGGACGATGACCACCAAAGCCCAACATCACCGACTTCCGGGATTTTAGAAATTCAACAAACAATTCAACTCCCACACAATTTTCATCGGAAGTTCCAGCCGTACGACGTTAGACTCGAATTCAGCTGCACATTGTGCAGGGGAAGGAGCAATTACTTTGGCCACGATAATTCAGGCCGAGCCT
>JARJCM010000681.1:0-29911 GCA_029233265.1 Mycena alexandri | reverse complement strand
GCTGAGCGTCATCCACGCCATGCAGGATACGCCCGCGCTGGCCATCCCCGTCGTGCTGCAGCGTCTGAAACAGAAAGAGGAGGAGTGGAAGCGCGCTCAACGCGAGTGGAACAAAGTCTGGCGAGAGGTCGACGCGCGGAATTACAGCAAGAGCCTCGACCACCAGGGCATCTTGTTCAAGACCGCTGACAAGAAGGCCATCACGACCAAGGCGTTTGTAAACCAGATCGAGACGGCGCGCGAGGAGCAGATGGCCAAGCGCGCGTCGCTTATTGACCCGCTTTTCGCGCGGACGCGGCCGCGGCACCAGCTCGAGTTTGTCATGGACGACACGCAGGTGTTGCAGGACGCGCTCAAGTTGACGTTTTCGTTCCTCGACCGCACGCAGGCGCAGATAAATTTCAACGAGAGAAAGCGAATCGAAGGGTTCCTGCGGTCGTTTGTGCCCCTGTTCTTCATGCTCGATCCTGCGGCTTTCAACGCTGCCTTTGTCGTCGTCCAGGAGACAGGGGACAGCGAACTGAGCGACGATCTCAGCGTCGTGGACGACGGTGAAGTCTCTAGCGTTGGCAGCGTGAGCTCACGAGCGGGCCCGAAGAGCCGGAGGAATGGTACCTCTACTGCTCCTGCATCGGGGAGCGGTGACCTGCGGAAGAAGCTGCTAAAGAGCGAGCAGGCAAAATCGAGTAACCGCAAAATACGAAATTACGGTTCACCTTCCGTGTCGCGCATGGCCTCTCCCGTCCCCATGGATGAAGACACGCAGCCCGAACTGCCTTCTCCTCCCCAGAATCGACGAATCCCCCAACGGAACATCTTCTTCACTAACACCATCTTTTACTCGCTTCTCCGCCTGCTCGAGGTGCTATATTCGCGCCTCGCGCTCTTCAAAAGCATCGCCGCACGCCTTGCGAGCCCGGATTCCGCACGGGTGCCCACGGATCCCGGTTCCTTCCCCCACCCTGATTACGCGATGTCGGGCGAGCAGGCCGCACATGCGGAGCACTTCTACGACCTCCTCCTCGAGTCGTGCGAACGGCTATTTGATAACGAGGTTGAGCAGAATGTCTTTGAGGACCAGATGCGGTTTATGTTTGGGATCAAGGTATACGTTTGTAGCTTCCCTCCATTCAACTTTTACTGACCGTTAACTGGCAGGAGGCGTATAAGATCTTTACGGTCGACAAGGTCATCGGGTCGCTGATCAAGCAGGTTTGTGGATTGCTGTGTATTCCAGTCGCAAGCTGACTGCGTTCAGGTTCAACAGCTCTTTGGAGACGGCAAGAGCCAGGACCTATTAGAGGTCCTGAAACGCGAGCGAGCTCTAGCCTGCCCCACAACGCAAGACTTGATCAACAGCCGAAAAAACGCGGAGAAGGTCCTTGGGCCCGATGAGAACCTCTTCCGCATTGACTGGGTTCGTCTTGTTCTTCAGGGCCGACTGGCATCTACTCATCTGCGCACAGCTACCCGATTCCAAACACATGACTTTCCAACTCATCGGGAAGGACGATTCCAGCTTTGATGATTCAGAGGTCCTCACCGGGCGGTGGCAAACATATATCAACTCGTTCGTCTCGGTGCGGTTCTATCCTCAGTGTTTTGAAATCGTTTACGAGCCTCTTTGCAGAGTGAAGTCACTGAAGGTGTATCTGCCAGTCGCATCCGACAACCATTCATGCGCAAGTTGGTCTCGTCCCTTCTATTCAATGACGAGTTTCTCATGTCATCCAGGAACCTTCCGGACGCCGTCCGAAATTCCCCACCTAACGTGGTCACGGGAGGACGGGCTGGAAATCAAGATATGCGTTCGAACATATCGCCTATTTTACGTGTCCCAGTCGGAAGACTACCTCTTCAAATTACGAACGTTCGACGACGTCGAAGCTGCGTCCAAAACAGCTCCAAAAGAAGAACGCTGCGCGACAAAAGTGGTTGCAGCAGAAGACAGAGAATGTCTTATGAGTGTAGCAATATTATTTTGTTTATTTCTGTGAGCGGGGTTGGTTGAAATTTGTATAAAATTCCAAAAGGCATGGGTAGAATGATTATCTAGCGATTTAGAATAGTCTACCTGATAATTAGTGTCTATGCCAGGCAAACTGTTTATGATTTGTCTTTGAACATTTTTTCGATGGCGGCGGTGGAGTAGGATTTGGGGCGCTCGAGGGCTGCGAATTTGATTGTCAGCGCAAGGCTGTAGGGAAGGGCAGACAACAACGTACGAGCACCGAGGGCACGATCCCAAATCAGCTGAGCGGCAACACCGAACGCACGGGAAACACCGAAGAGAACAGTGTAGAACTGCATCTGGGTAAGTCCGTAGTGGGTCAGCAGCGCGCCAGAGTGAGCGTCAACATTGGGCCAGGGGTTCTTGGCCTTGCCGGCCTGGTAGGGGGGATTAGCCAAATAATTTATTATAAGCGTGTAGTCTTACCTCAAGGAGGATATCGGGCACAATGTTGTAGATCTGGCCGACGAGCTTGAAGAGCGGGTCCTCGGGGAGGTGCTTGAGCGCAAACTCGCGCTGGGCGGTGTAACGAGGGTCGGTCTTGCGGAGGACGGCGTGGCCGTAGCCGGGGACAACCTGGCCGCCCTTGAGCGTTGCCCAGACGTACTCCTTGACGGCCTCGTCAGAGGCGTTCTCGCCGATCTTGGACTGCATCTTGCTCAACCACAGTAGGACTTCCTGATTAGCGAGACCGTGGAGGGGGCCAGCGAGACCGTTGAGCGAGGCGGCGAACGCGAGGAAGGGGTCAGAGAGAGCGGAGCCGACGAGCTTGCCGGTGTGGGCAGAGACGTTACCGCCCTCGTGGTCGCTGTGGATGGTGATGTACAGGCGCATAAGCTCAACAAACGCGGCGTTGTCGCCGAACCCAAGCAGGGTGGACAAGTTGTGGGAGTAGTCCTTTGCCGGGTCAATTGCGGCAAGTTTTCCCTTACCGAAGACGTTGTTATAGATGCGTCCAGCAATGTTGGGAAGCTTCGCGATGCTAACAAAAAAGTTGAATGAGGCGTGGAAAATGAAACACGTCAAAGGTGCTCACAGATCCATGGAATCTTCGAAAGTAGGTCCCCAGTACTCCTTCTTGGATACACCATCTTGGTAAGCTTTGGCGAACGCAGAGTCGTGGTTAAGCTAAGAAAGTCAGAAAAAATCACGGCTAAGTTCTGACGCGACATACCGCGGTGACAGCCAAACTGAACTGGCTCATAGGGTGGAGAGTGGGTGGGCAACGGTCCAGAATTTCCTCCACGAATTCGGGGATCGCAGAACGGGCAGCCCAGTCCTTCGAGAGTTCGGTAACCTGCTCCTGGGTCGGGATTTCTCCGGTGACGAGGAGCCAGAAGAGACCCTCGGGAAGGGGCTCAGCACCGCCGGGCGCCTTGGGCAGCAGCTCCTGGCACTCGGGGATGGTTTTTCCACGGAATCGGATTCCCTCGTCTGCGGACGTCAGTCGTGACGTCGTATGAGAAGCAACGCGCAGAACAAACCTGCGTCGAGGACGGACCCGTCCCAGATAAGGGCAGGGAGACCTCTCATACCACTGCATTTTTTGTAAGGGCAAACGAAAGCGATACGGGCAAGACCGGGCGTACCCGTAGAGCTGGTCGACGATGACGGGCCCAAATGCCTTTTTACCGTGCTCAGCGCGGACGCGTTTGACCTAAGATTTTGTAAGGACCGAGAGAACGCGCGAAGGATATGCCCCGACATTCTCGAGCTCGACCGGGATGAGCTCTGCAAGACGCTCCTTGAGAGTGGTGTTTTTCGGGGCGGTGGACGAAAACCTCGCCCGTGCAAGGGCCGACCAGACCGGCTTGGTGCGGGACTGGAGGGGGTGAGCCGGGATGTAAAAAGGAATAAAAAGGGCATACAGTTCTGAGAATGGAGGCAGACATGGTGGTAGAAGCCAACCCGAAGCTACCCGGTTGAGCCAAAAAAAAATCGATGTGATCACGGCCGGTTGATCCCTTGCCTTAGCCGGCGACTCGTGAAATAGCTGCTTCGCTCAACCACGATGGGGAAACGCAAACGGGCCAGCAGCAACAGAAGCGCTGTTGCCGCAGGTACCACCGCGCTGCATATCTCCGCCGAGTCTCACAGGTCTCCCAGAAAAAACACTACAGACAAACGCGCTCACGCCAACCCCTTCTCTGACCATTCACTTGACTATCCACATGCCCCCGATGCCGTAGACTGGGCTATTCATTACCCTACCGCCCCCGGGTCCCCCAGAGTTCGCCGATGTCGGCTGTGGTTTCGGTGGGCTCTTGATTGCGCTCGCCCCCCTTTTCCCCGACACTCGCATGCTCGGTCAGTCTCGCACGCTCTCTGCCGCCGTTTCTCCGGTCTGACCTCGGAGTGACAGGGATGGAAATACGCGTCCAAGTGTCCCAGTATGTCCAAGATCGCATCGCGGCTCTCCGCGTCACCCCCGACGCGCCCCTCGCACTATCAGAACATCTCCATCGTCCGTGCAAATGCGATGAAGTTCCTCCCAAACTACTTTGCAAAGCACTCCCTCTCCGCCATCTTTTTCCTCTTCCCCGATCCCCATTTCAAGCAACGCAAGCACAAGGCGCGCATCATTTCACCCACATTGCTCGCCGAATACGCGTATGCTCTGCGCCCCGGTGGGATCGTGTACACAATCACGGACGTCAAGGACCTCCACGAATGGATGAAGTCGCATCTCGACGCGTTTCCTCTCTTCGAAGGCGTCAGCGAAGAGCAGCTCCGCGCCGAGGGAAAAGGCCCTATCGTAGACGCAGTTTACACGAGCACGGAAGAGGGCAAAAAGGTCGAGAGAAATAGTGGTGAAAAATGGCTAGCTTGTTTCAGACGTATCGAGGTCGCGCGAGAAACATGATCTAGTATTCATCCATCGCGTCGTCGTCCCCTCCTCCAGTTCTCGGTGGTCCCGACCCCATTGCCCCCACGAGCCTACTGGTGCGCTCCCGCACGGCTCCTTTTATTTCGGCGTGGATCACCTTTCCCGCCTCGCAAGCCAGTCTAAAGATCTCCTCAAAACGTTCGACGTGCAGGCGGGTCTCCATCGTCACCAGAGTCACCTTGCCAGTCTTTGGCATCACGGCGACCGTAACATGTGGAATGTCGTTTTCTTCTAGCAGCGTCAAGTCCAACATTGGAGACGTAGAGTGCACACCGCCGGTAACCGCACACACAAAGTCAAGCAAGGGGATTCCCGCGTTGGCGAGTGCGAGAGTAGTTCCGTTGATACATGCCTGTAGTAGGCCGCCGTCTTGTTGAAGTACTTGCACAAAATGTCGATTTGCGACCGCGGATAGAGGTTTGTTTGCACCACCGGTTCGAACGTCGACTTTATGGTAGCAGCCATCTCCAGTATGCGTCTGCAAGCACCGTTCATCTCCCGACCAGCCACGCGTCGGGAACGCTTACTTATCGCCGCGAGACCGTTTTCTGCGCTCCCCAGTGCTGAATGCAGCGACGCTGACCTCGACGTTAATATTGGCGCGGTCGTGCATTGTCTGGGACCGCATTTTCGCCTCACGGGGCCCAAAAACCGACACAAGAACCTGAGTTAGCCCATGGGTGATGATGGCTGAGCCGTCGGCGACGCCTTGCTGGGAGAGGTCAATGGTCATGTCGCGCAGCTCATACTGGCGGCGTCCATCGGAGCGAAAGCCGCCGTCATTGAGTATTTCGACGCGGGAACCCTGGCCAGAGTGAGTGGACGAGGAAAGAAAACAGAAAAGAAAGTACCATCGTGGGAGGTTGAAAGAGTTAAATTCCCTATTTGGGAGCGCGTCGCTGATCGACGGGGGTGGCTATGACGCCCCTGATTCTGACTGCTCAAACGGCGAACGCGGATGCTGCTAACCGCTCTTGTCTTGAACCCCCACCATGTCCGCCGATCTCCCTCTCCCGCCATCCCTGCTGGATACAGACCTGTACAAGGTCGGTTGCTGCATTCTGTAAAAAGTTCCTTGGTTCAACTTCAAGCGCGTTTCCTCCTCAAGTTGACGATGCAACAAGCGGTTCTGCGCCACTTTCCCGACACCGAAGCCTCCTACAAGTTCACTCTGCGCGATAAGAGTGTGACATTCACGAAGCAGGCCTTCAACATCTTCCAGGAGACGGTCGACCGTTAGTTCTGTTGCCCGCCCAACGCCGTCTCGCTCACATTTGCGGGCAGGCTTCGGGGAACTCGCCCTGACGGAAACCGAGCACTCTTGGCTGAGGAAAACCTGCCCGTATTTTTCTGACCAATATCTGGCTTATCTACGGGATTACCGCTTCAAGCCGACGGAACAAGTCCGCATCAAGTTTGTCCCCACCTCCGACGACGGCGAGAAAGGCCATGTCGAAATCGATGTCGTCGGCTTATGGGTTGACACTATCTTCTGGGAGGTTCCTCTCATGGCCACTTTGAGCGAGGTGTACTTTCAGCGCGTCGCGACTGATTGGAACTATGACGGCCAGAAAGGTTTGAATTTTGTTGAGAAAACTTTCCCGATTTACCCTGCCCATCGTAGCCCTTGCTTATGAGAAGGGGCGGGCGCTGCTAGATGCCGACTGTGTTTTCAGTGAATTTGGAACCCGCAGAAGACGCTCTTTTAAAACGCAAGATATCGTCGTTGAATCCCTCGTTCGCGCCTCGAAAGAGATAGAAAGTAAAGGAAGGCTCTCCGGCACGAGCAATGTACGCCTGCATTCGTATCCCGCGGAGTGTTTATCAATCGCGCAACTCAGGTTCACTTGGCCCATAAATATGATTTGACGCCAGTCGGCACTATTGCGCAGTAAGTTTTATGCTCTTCTAGTGTTCTCAACTTATTCTCGTCAAGCGAATGGTTCATGGGCGTAAGCTATCTGGGGGTTCAAATTGATTTGATTCTCATTGTTTCCAGGTCGCAGCGCTGAAAGGCTACAAAGATGCAAACTCTATAGCCATGGATCTCTGGGAGGCCGTCTATCCGAATACCCTTCTCATCGCCCTTACCGACACTTTTTCAAGCGGAGTATTTTTCAAAGTAATTCAATTTCGCGTTTTTTTGAAGACTGCGCTCATGACCGATCAAAGAGTTACGCAAGCGACAAGCAGCGTGCCCTGCGCTGGCAGGGACTCCGCCAGGACTCTGGAGATCCATTCGAGTTCGGTACCCGCGCGAAGGAGCTTTTCGAGTCGCTCGGCATCGATCCCCGCACGAAGATGATTATCTACTCCGATGCGCTGAACATCGATAAGGCGCTGCACCTCAAGGAGCAGGCCAACGATCTCGGACTGAACGGTATGTGTTTTCTGCTCACACTTGATGCCCCCGGCTTGACAAACAATTAGTTTCATTTGGAATCGGGACGTTTTTGACCAACGATTTTAAGACCACTAGCGCGGAGAAGAGCAAGGCCTTGAACATGGTTATCAAGTTATCTTCAGTCGACAAATTACCCTGCGTCAAGATCAGCGACGATTTAACCAAGGTCTGTGGTCCAGACGACTCGTTCCCGGTCTGTTGATCTTTATTTCTCTCTAGAACACTGGGGACGCCGAGACTGTCCAAATGGTGAAGCAAATTTACAACCTCGTTTAAATACGTCCGAAAGGAACTACTTTAGAGCAACTTTAGAGCACATAAGTCCATGTACTTGCTGTAAACCCGGAAATGTCCGACCCGTGTTTGACCGTCTTTGTCATCGCCCTGCGCACGTGCATTTCGAGAATATTCCTCGCAAATTTTTGTGCCGCGCTTTCTGTCTCTTTCCCTCTCCTTCTTCGTGCTTTCTTTCGCGTTTCTATCAAAAAATGCATCGCCTGTCGACGACCTCTTCCCGGTCCCTTCGCCGTGCGGCCGCGAAAGCCCAGCCCGCGTTGACTCGTGGGGCCCACAAGGAGATTAAGTTCTCCAACGAGGGACGGGCAAGCATCCTCAAGGGCGTCGATATCCTTGCCAACGCTGTCAGCGTCACCCTGGGTCCCAAGGGTATGTTTACTGACACTGTATGAAATTTAAGAGAGAGCTGACAAACTGTGTCGTTCAGGTCGCAATGTTATTATTGAGCAGTCCTTTGGTGGACCCAAAATCACAAAAGGTGGGTTGCATCTTGCAAACGCGGTCAGTCACTCACTGGTTCGTTAGACGGTGTCACGGTCGCGAAAGCCGTTTCATTACAAGACAAATTCGAGAACCTCGGTGCTCGGTAGGTCTGATGCAACGAAAAAAAGTATGGCGTCGCTCAATGTGATTCAGCCTTATCCAAGATGTCGCTCAGAAGACCAACGAGGTAGCCGGAGACGGCACCACGACGGCCACCGTCCTTGCGCGCGCAATCTACTCCGAGGGTGTCAAGAACGTCGCCGCGGGCTGCAATCCTATGGATCTGCGCCGTGGTTCGCAAGCTGCCGTCGACCGTGTTGTTCAGTTCCTCTCCTCGCACACCAAGACGATCACCACCACCGCTGAGATTGCCCAGGTGGCGACCATTTCTGCCAACGGCGACACCCACGTCGGCAATTTGATTGCGCAGGCAATGGAGAAAGTCGGTAAGGAGGGTGTCATCACAGTCAAGGAGGGCCGCACCATCGAGGACGAGATTGAGATCACCGAGGGCATGCGCTTCGACCGTGGCTATATCTCTCCGTACTTCATCACCAACGTCAAGACGCAAAAAGTCGAGATGGAGAAGCCCTACATTTTGCTGAGTGAGAAGAAGATCTCGCTCCTGCAGGACATCCTCCCGACCTTGGAGATGTGTGCGCAGGCCCGTCGCCCGCTGGTTATCATCGCTGAGGATGTCGACGGCGAGGCTCTCGCTGCGCTCATCCTCAACAAGCTCCGCGGCCAGCTCCAGGTCGTCGCCGTCAAGGCCCCCGGCTTCGGTGACAACCGCAAATCTATCCTCGGCGATCTCGCTATCCTCACTGGCGGTACCGTCTTCTCCGACGAACTCGACGTCAAGCTCGAGCACGCGTCGGTCGAGATGCTCGGCACCACCGGCAGCATTACGATCACCAAGGACGACACCATCGTCCTCAACGGCGAGGGCTCAAAGGACGCGATCTCTGCGCGCTGCGAGCAGATCCGCGCCATCATCAACGACGTTACCACGAGCGAGTACGACCGCACTAAGCTGCAGGAGCGCCTGGCGAAGCTGTCGGGCGGTGTCGCGGTCATCAAGGTTGGTGGTGCGAGCGAGGTCGAGGTCGGTGAGAAGAAGGACCGGTACGACGATGCGCTGAACGCGACGCGCGCTGCGGTCGAGGAGGGTATCCTCCCCGGCGGTGGTGTCGCACTGCTCAAGGCGAGCTTGCTGCTGGCGACGTCGTCTCCCGGCGCTGCGTCGTCCACCTCTTCCCCTACCTCCCCCGACGCCAAGCCTATTACTACCACGAACTTTGATCAGGAGCTCGGTGTCGCCATCATCCGCCGTGCACTCACCGCCCCGGCCCGCGCCATTCTCTCCAACGCTGGTGAGGAGGCGAGTGTCATCGTCGGCACCCTCCTTTCTCAGTATGGCTCTGCGGACAAGTTTGGATGGGGTTACGACGCGAGCAAGGGCGAGTATGTCGACATGATCAAGGCGGGAATCGTTGACCCGCTCAAGGTCGTGCGGACGGCACTCGTGGACGCGAGTGGTGTTGCGAGCTTGCTAACGACGAGCGAGTGCTGCATCGTCGACGCGCCGGAAGAGGACAAAGGCGCTCCTGGCGGTGGTATGGGCGGGATGGGAGGCATGGGAGGCATGGGTGGATACTAGAGCGGTCGTGGCGGTGCAGGCGCGGCGGCCCGAGCTTCGGCGCAGGCGGCGGTGACGATCGTGGGCACCGAGTCGCGGACACTCCCAGCTAGAGAGGGCTCGGTGCTGGTGAAAAATAAAAGTATATTTTAGCTCACTCATTTACGCATACATATCACACTGGCTACTCACCGCATACTCATGGCTTTTTATGTTTTCTTATCGTAGTTTTCGAATGCACCCCCACTCCAATTATAGCATTTAAATGTATCAAATCAAGCTTGTTCAACCGGATTAATCGATTCAGTGGTTTGGCGATGACTGCAACACCAGAAAGTATCTGCTTGCTCAGATATTCTTCGGGAGCAAGCTACACATTCCTCGGCAACCTTCGTTCATCACATTGAACTCCTAATAATTCTACGATGTATCCTCATGTCTCTTACCTCGAGAAAAGTCCAGTAAAACGACCTCAGTCTCCGCAATATCCAAGCCCTTGCTGATTGGTGCGTATTCCAATTTCAGCTTGCCTTCAACTAGACCATTGGTCGTCTCATAAGTTTGCCCTCCCCAAGTGACACCAGATGTATCGTCAGCGAATCTAGGGATGTGTCAAGACCGGGTCCGTCGGAGAGAAAGCAACACACCCGATCGCGAGTCGCTTAACAGTCATTGTGCTTGGACCCTTGCCGGTAAATTCCAGATCGAGATGAATACTGGTTCTGTTGGTGCTGCCTTGCAGGAACGCCTGCGAATTGATGAACACTGCGCGGACAAGCTCGCCTGCCTCAAACGCAGCATATCCGGCAATGCGAGTGTCGTTGACCGTGATTTCGGAGATCTGAGCCTCGTCTTTGCATCCTCTCAATTCAGCGGCAATGATTGCGGAGTAATATAGCGGCTATTGGTTGGTTAGCGCTGGCCGACTTTTATCGAATCGCTACGGACCTGGACGTGGGGAGGAAGGGGTGTGGCCAACGGCGATCCGTCCAGAATCGATCGGTTCAGTGCAACGGGTTGAAGCTCAAAGTTCGTTCAATACAAAAGCGCGGACCTGAAAGTATATACTAACCAACGAATATTTGAACCCAATGCCCTGGAAAAAGTTAGG
Source organism: Mycena alexandri (assembly GCA_029233265.1). Lineage (NCBI taxonomy): Eukaryota > Fungi > Basidiomycota > Agaricomycetes > Agaricales > Mycenaceae > Mycena > Mycena alexandri. The sequence continues at coordinate 19,079 of JARJCM010000681.1, read as the reverse complement.
AAATTCAACTTCAAACACCATCGTACTTACCACATGGAAAAACACCTGAGGAGAATTACAATTCAGCTATGAGAGCAATCATACCGCAGCATACCTTGGATATCCCAATCTGCGGCCTAACAATATTATCAGTTCAGCGGGGGCTCTCCATGATTGCACCGCGTACGCAAAAAGGGCATAATCCAAGGCCCACAAGGCAGCGCCTGTTTGAAATGAGTGTGAAGTAGTCAATCCAAAAAGGAAGTCAAAAACCTGCGGTGTTTGAAACACCTGGTGCTCCCTGGCATCGACAAGTTAGTTGGCGGGATTAGAAGCCTTACCAGCACATACATGGCAGGCATACGAGTTGGTTTCTCCGAGAATGTAGTCCAATTTTTGGGCGTGTGTCGCGACTACGTCGGTTGAATATATTGTGAGATTGGAGCGAATCGTGGCTTTCGTCATGAGGTCTTGGAGAAGACCGCCGTTGCCAGTGCAGAAAGATCCTACTAAATTAGTTAGGATTCCTATTGCTCAACGAGGAACCTACCGGAGTAGTGATGCTCCGAGAACCTGAGCGCACAAGTTAGTGGTGGTTGCTACCGCATGGGCAGAAGGTACACACGTAGCGATCAATTTGCCGGGGTTAGAGTCCAATACCCCTTCGGCGTAGATCGCTTGCGGAGAGAATCCAGTCGTCTTGGAAGAGGATCCAGCAAAGGATCCAATTAAGAACTTGGTGTCAGTACTGGAGAGATTCACGGCTTCCGATACATTGGTGGCGAATGTAGTCCACCTAAATTTTACAAGGTCACAATGGGAGCCGCGCCGTAGGGGAAACGCACTGTTGCACATATTCCGACGAAGTAAATGGAGCTGGCCGCAAACCGTTATTGGCGTAAAGATCTGCCTCGTTGCCGATTTCAAGAAAGTCCAGAGTTACTCCAGCGGCCTGGAAAGGGGGGGACTTAAATGCATTCATGATGGCTGTTGCCTCCAGGACCGCTGCGGTAATGTTGAATTGCCCAAAGTTCACCCCCCTAGAGTTATTCAGACGTTAAGCTGCACGGAATGCTTGCTGTCTTACCAAGTGACGTGAGTGCCTCTCGGAAGATGATTCGCCACAAGATAATACGCATTTCCAACAGTGATGTTGAGTGCCTCTGAAACTTGTCAGGGAATGAATATAATATGTAGTTTACACCAAAAACCTGGATAGGGCACAACAGCGGTAGGCGCCGGGAAGATATCTTCATTGTACTTGTGAAATGGTAAGCCAAACCCTCCGGAGAAGCAGCGCAAATTCACCTTGACCTCTGGCGAGAAATTAGTTTTATCTTCAGAATTCGCGCCGATGCGGATGTCTGGAGGTGCTCCGGTAATAGTCTTCAGATTGTTGAGGGTGTTCAAGAAAAACTGGTTCTTCGATGACGTGCCGACCCATTCAGGCCATCGATCCTACGGTTGTCATGAATGACTAGGGCGGTTCGCATTGCTCGACGCGCACCTGCTCGATCGAAAGGGACACGAGAGAGGGAGAGACAAACGGCGCCCCATCCGCAGGAGAACACGGAATTGTCACAGAAAACGCGACCGCCGCTGGCAGGAGAGAGAACCAAAGGAGGGGGATCATCTGAGTCGCCGTTCATCTCAAAAATGGTATGCGACAGTATTTATATGAGGCGGGAATTTGCTTCTTCTTCGCATGGAGAGCGGCGTCCGGGGTAATCACTTCGATGGTGCCAACTCCTGGTCTCGTGGCCCTCACGTTCGTCAATTCGACGCCTTGGCGTCATGATACCGGAGGCGTTCATAACTCGCTATCGAAATGAGCGAGCGCTCGCATTGAGTATATAGGGTCAAGCAAAGGTCAAGTGCTGTCAAGTGTATCGCCTGTATCCGGAGATACGGCGCGCAACGCCGTCATTTAAGGAGCAACCTTCATGGCACCATTGTTCGTCCACCTGAAGGAGGATATTCGGGGCGGGAGGGGACTCTTGGTTGAATGAGCCGAGGAGTTGAGCGCAAATTAGTTAAAGACTACCGCCACTGGCCCACTGCAAAATGAGGCCGAGAGGGCAACTTGGCGAACGCTCGAGCGGAATCGGTTTATTGCAAGTCCGCGACACGCAGCCGTGCGTCCGATAGATGTTGTACATAGTGGAAGCTTTTGTCAAGAGATAAAGTTCAACTCCAAACCCTTTCAAACTCCGACATCATTGCATCAGAATCTGAACTTGAACCTCGTTCTATACATATTTTTCCGAACGACAGTCTTCGGAACGCGAGATTATACTCAAAAGGCTGAAACCGACCGTAGCCATGGCCGACGTTCGTGCATTGCTGAAGGCGAAACGGCAGGAGGCGCGGATATCCCATCCACTTGCCTCGTACAGCAATGGCCAGCTTAGGTGTATCGCATGTGGGCCTGTCAAGCACGCCTCCGCTTGGGATGGTCATTTGGGGAGCAAGGTGCGTTTGAAGTTTGCCTCTATCGTCAACGTGTCTCATGAACATTTCCAGGTGCATCGCACCACTGTCGCGCGCCTCAAGGAGGAGGATCGGCAGAGGGAGGCCGAGCGGATAAGACAGGATGAGGAAGAACAACAGGCTCGTGTCTCTGGCAAGCGCAAGGCCGAGGAGCAGGACTCGGAGTCGGATACGGAGCCAAAGAGGCGAAAGGTCGACGATGCTCCCAGCGCTAGCAGCTCATTTCCCAACGACTTTTTCTCCGACCCCTCGCGCGCACCTCTCCCACCTCCATCCGATGATGAGGACGACGACCCCGCCCCCGCGCAGCCTGTCACGGCCCCAGACCCCTCCCTCGATGCTGAATGGGAACGCTTCCAGCGCGACGTAGTCAACGCGTCCGACTCCCGCGACGCTCGAGATACCTACGAAAACGCCACGGTAATGGCAGAGCCCGAGCTCGCGTCGGACACGTTCGAAGGATTCCCTCCGCAACAAACCGACGATGCACCAGCGGAGCCAGATAAAATGGATTTGGAGCAAGCGCGTCGGCAGAAGGAGCAGGACGAGCGCGAACTGATTATGGATAGATTGTTGGACGAGGAGCAAGCTCAGGAAGAGGCAGATATGAAGGTTACGATGCTGAAAAATCGAATGGAGGCGCTGATGCGCAAAAGAAACGCAACGAAGGCTGCCAAATTAAAGGCTCCGACATGATTGTATGTACATGCTACGGGTTGTCCTCTTTTTCATCCGCATCCTGCAATCCAAGCCATTGCGACCAATTGACTCCCTTTTTGTGAACCATCATGAGGGCCAGTATGACAGGCAACCACCACAGTCCATGTCGAAACGCGACCCTCGCCTCTTTGTCGCCGTTCACTTTCCAAAATTTCCACGTTGCGTGAGTCCAAATGATATTTGGGACGAGCGACGTCAGAGCAAATGTCCATGTCGTGAGTCCAGCGAGGGGGATGAGTACGGAGCATATGGGGAAGAGGAGAACGGCGTGTCGTAATGCTACAAGACCGTTTTTCTTTGGGTTGATGACCGCTAGCATCTGGTAGCCGGCTTGGGCATACGAGGCGCGAACCAGGTGAGATAGAGGGCAGAAATGGGGGAACTGCCAACTAAAAAGCAGCATGAAAAGCGCAAGCGGTGCGAGAGTAGAGTCGACCAGCTCCACCGGGACCGACGATAGAAATGGTGGAGGGGACAGGTTCCATGTCGAGGGCATTATCTGACCGCCGCAGGCCGTCCAGCCCATTACTGGGGGAATGGCGCCGACGATTGATCCAACCTTGACAAACGAGTTAAAACCGAGGGCGTTTTAAAAAGAGAGAGATTATTCACCCAGGTGTTCCATATTGTTCTCCGTTTCATCCATGTGTACAATCCCGAATACAGCAGGATGTTGGAAGCGCCTAGAATGGCTGTAGTTGGGTTCGTCATGCCCCACAGAATCGCAGGGCCAGCGACACCTGTGACTAGAGCAAACCCAGCAGCATGCAGCGGTGTGATGGAACGGCGGACGAGGGGCCGGCTGCGAGTGCGAGCCATCTGCGCGTCGAAAGGTATTTCCTGGAGCTGGTTAAGGGTATTCGCAGACGCGGAACAGAGGGCAGTGCCGAGTGCAGTGGAAAGCAATACGGGGACCGTCGCTGGAAGGGGAGAAATGGCGAAGCCTGACATTGTGGTCAGGACCATGAGTAAAGTGAGCCGGGATTTGGAGAGCTCGGCATAGTTTTGGAGAAGAGCTACGGGATTGCGACGGAGAGAATCGAGCTGCCTGTACGGTCGAGCAAGAGAATTGGCGCGAGAAAAGGACTTGAAGAAGAACGCCGTTGTTATTGGCGATCTGAGGGCATGGTACTGCATGCGACGACTTTTGCCTGGTAACTTGACGCCTCAAAGTCGGAGCATAAGTAGGATTGCTGCACGAAGAATTGAATCATTATGAGCACTGCTGGAGATGGGCGCGTACTTGAGCGTTGAAAAGCGTGAGCGCGTTTAGAGAGCGGATGTGACCGTTACTGATGTGATCCCAGTTGGCCTTTTCCACGTCGACTCCACCCAGTTGCCATCGTCGAAGATGCCCGGGACCCATCTCCTGCCCCCCAATCTTCTCAAGCTCTTCGCACCTCGCCCACCACTTCCTTATACCCGTCCTGTCGACAAGGATATTGACCGAATCCGGTCCAAAAATGTCTCTGGCGTCGCACATCTCATCGCCCAGCTCCAGGAGGCGAAGACAGAGAACATGCTGAGCGCGGGAGAGACGGACGTTGTAATGGAGGAGGGAGAGGAGCCTGTATTCACCCATGCCGAGGAAGTCAAGCGACAGATACGACGGGAAGAACGCAAGAAAAAACGAACGGAAGAGTTCAAAACTGCAAAGGAAACTTGTGCGTGCATCTCCATTCTGTGATTTTCTTCTCCCCGACTAACCTCACTCCCCTCAGATAAACCCGCCGATGACCCCGAGGCCGTCGGTGATCCTTACAAAACATTATTTATTTCTCGTCTCGTAAATCCTTTTTTTCACTTGCTATCGACAGGCTTACTCACGATGACTCGTAGCACAAAACCGCCACCGAGAGTGACCTTCGCCGCGAATTCGAAGGCTATGGCACGATCGAGCGGGTAAGAATTGTCCGCGACAAAAAGGGTCGCAGCAGAGGTTATGCGTTTGTCGTGTATGAGCGCGAGCGCGATATGAAAGGTCTATTATTTCCCCTTTACCTCCTCCTGTACACTAAGAGTTGCCGGCTCACGACTGCAACTCATTTCTTTTCTAGCTGCATACAAGGAATCCGACGGCCTCCACATCATGGGCAAGCGCATCCTGGTCGATGTCGAACGCGGGCGAACTGTCCGTGGCTGGAAACCACGCCGTCTTGGCGGTGGTCTTGGTGGTCGCCCCAAACGCGTTGAGCCTGTGGCAATGGCACCACCCAGGGGCGGTGGCGGCGGTTTCCGCGGTGGATTTGGAGGCGGCGGAGGGCGAGGATTCAGCGACCGTGGAGGGTTCGGAGACCGTGGCGGAGGCTTCCGCGGCGGTCGGGGAGGAGGAAGCTTTGGTGGGGGCGGTGGTCGGGGATTCGGCGACAGGGGCGGGGGCGGATTCACCAGCGACCGAGGGTACGGAGACCGAGGCGGCGGAGGTGGAGGTGGGTTCGGCGGTGACCGTGGTGGGTTTGGCGACCGCGGCGGCGGCGGTGGTGGGTTCCGAGGCGGGGATAACGGGTTCCGTGGAGGGGGAGGGGGCGGAGGATTCAGAGGTCGGGACGACTTTGGTGGAGGAGGCGGGGGCGGGGGCTTCAGGTACTTTGCTGGTTTCATTCTTTGTGACAGACGTTAACCGTCAACCTTACAGGGGTGGTCGCGGTGGCGGCATCGGCTACAGCGGTGGTAGCGGTTTCAACGACAACCAGAACCAATCGAATGGGTATGGTCCTCCCCCAGGTGGAATGGGTGGATTTGGGGGTCCGCCTGGCGGGGGTGCTGGATACGGGCCTCCGGGCGGCTTCTCAGGGGGAGGTGGGTTCCGCGGGGATCTCAAGCGCGAAGGACCTGGTGGGTACGATGACAGGGAAGCGAAACGGCCAAGGTATTGAAGGTATATCTGGCTTTCTCGTTTGTTCCTTTCGATTTGCTCCGAAGGTGACTGTATGTTTTCGGGTCGAGTATTTTTTGGTGTGCAAAGTGCGCGCCATTGATTCAAGTCGTGTAAGTATGTGGGTTGGAAATCCAAAGTTTGTCGTGGATACATATTTCTCCCGCTCGGTCAAGTCGGTGCGGGATTAGCACGGATTCGGTTGTCATCCGCGCAGCGATTCGTCGGACGCTGATATCTTCTTTGGGAGCCGTATTCAGGGTCGCTCGTCTGGTTCAACGTTGGATCGCGCTCGACCCCGTGTCCTTTATTCACGCTCTTTGACTTGCATATGGTAACTCCGTCACGGCCGCCGTCCATCTTGTGAGCCTTATCTTGGCCAATGTAGGTCCAGGAATCTTCGCGGCCAACTCTCGGCAGTATACTTGTCTCTCGGTTAACTCTACTTCACTTCGCCTATCACTTTTTTTCTTTTTCAAATTTCCGTGTAGAACGTTCGGTTACGCGAGCGGGGAGCAACGGAGGAACGGGATTGAATACAGAATTTGTCTCGAGGTACCATGTACAGCTTGCTTGAAGCCATTGTCAACTGACTATACAATTTTTGGGGGTTTCTTTGAGTGAGACACAAAGACCACTGCTCATCTTTTGTTGTGATCATTTTTAGCGCCGATCGCGGAAAGATTCTTTTCAGTTGATTGCCTTATTGGGCATTGGTTGACGCGCTCACCAACAAAGGATTCTTGGAAATTCTGGTCTGCGTTGCTGTGGACTGTGTGCATCTTGCACTTCCATTCCTGGTCCGATCCGTGATACGCAACTCCGTCGCACAGTGTCTCTTGTCTCCTTGGCCACGGTGGGCGATCATCATCAATCTCGAATCTAGGAACGTCATCTTCTCAACCCTTTCGGTCTGTCAAGCGCTTCGCTATCCTCATGTGGCCATTCAAAGAGACACCTCAGACCTTTGCTTTCTTTCCTTTTCATCCACCGCCGACTCTGGCCCGCACATTTCTCGCTTCCCCTCCTTCTGTTCCATAAATCTGCATACGCGTCCAAACTCTAATTCTGCGTCGGCCGTGCCGCGTTATTGCATACTGGACTGACTTGCTGGCCGCCCCTGACCGGTACGTGCTCAAGCACCAAGCTTCGTTCATCTTGTCTGACCTCGGTTGCCACAGATTTCGACCATGCGTGGACCCCCTCAGACTCTCGCTCGCGCCAAGCTCCATATTGACCCCTCCGCCGCGCCAGCTTATGTGTCGACCCCATCTCCAAGTTCTGCCTCCACCACTCGGTCGCCACTGAATATGCGGCCCTCGTCTGCGGGCTCACAGACAACAGAGGAGGAGGACTCTGGCAAATCTGACCCCGAGAAGCCCAAACGCTCTCGCGTAACGCCAGAGCAATTGGTTCACTTGGAGCAATTTTTTTTCTGTCGAGCGCAGTCCCACCGCCGGCCGCCGACGCGAAATAGGCGAACTCCTCGGCATGCACGAACGGCAAACGCAGATCTGGTTCCAAAACAGGTACTGCCGTCCGAGGTTTTTTTTTTTCGCGGTAGCTAACAAAACCGCCAATAGACGCGCGAAAGCAAAGCTCCAGAGTAGCAAACTGAAGAAGGCGAAAGACCTGTGTCCTGATACCATGGCGCTTCCTCGCATCTCCACCACCTTTGAGAAGGAGTTGAACAATTTGATTCACGAGGATGAGTGTAAGTGCTACTACCTCTCATCCTCCTCTAATAATAATAAAAAACCTTGCTCAGCTGTAACCTTTATTCCGTGCTCAGACCTGTCAATTGGTTGCTGGAGACGGATAGCCACGGATACAAGCCAGCGTGACCTTGTAGCCTATACGTGCGACGCTAAACGCTGCCTCACTTGGTTCATCTACAACGGGGGATTCGGGTTCAAGATGGAAATCGCGTATGACTCGATTATCGATACCGAGTTCACCCATGCGTCCCCCGGTTCCACTGGTCTGGCTTCATTTGTCCTCTCTCGGCCGCCCGTATTCTACTTGGAAACTGGCCCCGAAGACGGCTCTCTGCGTCAGTGGAAGAGGTGCACCGACTGGACCGAGGGTCATCAGGCGTCCCGCGTATTGCGGCACGACCTGATTGGTTCTGCTGTTCCACTCGTCCACCTCCTTCAAAGTTTGCAAGTCACCACAGAGCCATCGTCGCCGTATTCCCCCTACTATCTTTCCGAACCAACCTCGCCGATGGAAATCCCACCGCCACCTCTGAGTGTTATTCAGCGCTCAGAGCCCCAGTACGACGCGGGATACACTCCGCTCCCAGCCAACTTCTACCGCCGTCGGTCAGTCGCCTCCGCCAACAATCTTTCCCAACTCGTAGTCTCTGGTCTGTCGCATTACAGACGAGACCTACCCCACACCGCGCCTGCGGTCTCATCATACACTCATACCTCGTTCCTTCCCGCCCCCGTCTACACTACTGCCCCTGCTGAGCCACTTATGGCGGAGGAGCAGTCATTGGAAGACTACGGCGCATCCCCTGTATCGCATGATATGACACCGCGTCCCTACTCTGCCCAGCCGGTTCCTCCCCATTTCTACGAGAAATCTTCTCCGTTCCTTTTCAACTCGTACTCGGATGAGTGCCGTTCTGTGGATCCCGACTCCGGGGTCGCGCAGATGTATTATCAGACTAACCAGCTCGGTCTATGCTGACCGAGTGGCTCCTTTGGCCAAATTTACTGTATGTGAACTATGCACAGTTCTTTTTACTCTTGGTATCGTCGTCTAATTACTTTCCATCGTTTGAGATGTGTTTTTTCATAATTAGTGTAACTAGCTTAGTACTCGGAATCGGGGAGAGGAATACGGACTCTGTTATCATCAAGTAGCTCTAGATAATTTTGCCACATTGTTGGGAGATCGGGCCTTGTTGTACGTAGGAGCAAGCTCAGATTTATATGACATTGGCTTGGTCCTCCATCCGTTCTTTGCTCAGTCGTGTCATGTATGTCCTTCGGACAATATTGACTGTCAAGAAAATTAGTAGACATCCATCCCTTCAGAACATGGTCACCACTTACAAGCCTATGTGAGCAAGGAGCTTGGATTAGAGTGAGTTGGTAGGCGAAAAGAGTTAAGGATTTGCCTCCATATAGCGGTCCAGGCAACGCGACAAACACGTCTGCTCCCCACTTGAGAGAGAGGTTCCAGGCTTTGTTATGCACGCTTTGTAACACCTCTCATTCGCGCTCTGTGCAGAAGTTAGCGCGGAAGACGGCTTGCGGAAGGGAGCGAGTACATTCATCAATTGTTGCGCGTTCGTACTGCGAATAATATCATGTCTTCAATCCAAAATCCGCGACATAACTGGGTTTGTGACATACAGAGCGATTTCTTGACGAACAGCAGCCATGACCGCCTCTTTCCGCGAGGCCATGTCTAGTACGCATAAGGACACGTTCCTGCGCCCAGTCTACTACGCACCAGTGGGCCCAGACGAGCTTCTGAGGAAATCCGTCATTTTGGAGGTTGAGAGAAAAGTTGATTGCGTTGATCCGACTTCAAGTTCCCGATTCGGACACTCGTCTCAGCACCGACCGTCATGGGCCAACAGAGCTCGACCGCGGCGCCGGGTGCAGCCTCGCAAGAGTTGGATTATTACCAGCTTTTGGAAGTCGAGGAGACCGCAACTCCAGACGAAATCAAGGTGCTCGAAAGAGTTATCGTGTCTTTCTCTTGCTTGACACATCTTTAGCGTTCATTCCGCAGATTGGCTCTCATTCACCATCCGGACAAGAACCAGGTACCACTAATTTCACCACAATACGGGTTAATGCTAAGGTGGTTGTAGGGGGACGTCGAAGGGTCTACGAAACGTTTTACCGCATTACAACAAGCCTATGAGGTGCATAAAAAAATATCAACTTTCCTCTTCTTCACGTCTGATTATTTCGCACAGGTCTTGAGCGACGAACAAGTAAGCCAGTTACTGACCCATCCGCGACAATAAAAATTCATTGCGGCACCCATCAAGTAGGAACGCGCCTGGTATGACTCGCACAAGGCTTCTCTCGCTCCAGAGCCCGACGACGCGACCGTGTACGAGGACATCCGCAAAGGCACCGCCCCCTCTCGCGCGCAGGACCGAGGCCTTACTGTCCGACACCTCTCGCGTTTCTTTGACTCGTCCATCTGGACCGGTGTCGACGACGGGGACAACGTACGCGTCCCATCCTCCACGCCTTTCCCATGAACTTAACGCGTAAAAACGATACAGAGTTTCTTTACCATATACCGCAGCTTGTTCGCGCGCCTGCAAGCCGAGGAGGCGCTCATATCCGACATTGAGTATCCCTCGTTCGGATACGCGGGGTGGACGTGGGCGCCGGCGGCCAAGGCCTCCGATGGAGCGCGTACATTCTACGCGGCATGGACCAACTTTGCTACAGCCAAAGACTTTGCCTGGATGGATCAATGGAATCTTAGCGAGGCGCCGGATCGACGCGTCCGGCGATTAATGGAAAAGGATAACAAAAAAGCACGCGAGGACGGGCGTAGGGAGTATAACGATACCATACGGGCGAGTAATTGTCTTGCTCACAATGCCCGGGTCCTTATCTTTCATGCAGTCACTCGCTAAATTCCTAAGGAAGCGCGACCCGCGGTACAAAACGCATCTCGCTCAGGCGCAGCCGAATCCCACATCGGGATCCGCAACTCCCGTCGGCAATGCTCCCGCTCGAACCGCCCCACGCGCCGAGTACGTGGAACAAGAATGGCAAAAGGTCGACGCGCTGCGGCAGCATGACGACCTCGAGTGGGCCGCGGCCGAGGGCGACGACCCAGAGGAATGGGAGTGCGTGGTGTGCGGCAAGTCGTTCTGGAGCGAGGCGGCATGGGACAGCCACGAGCGGAGCAAGAAGCATTTGAAGGAGGTGGAGAGGTTGAAGAAGGAGATGTTCAAAGACGATGCGGAGTTTGGGTTAACGGCCGAGGATGAAGAGGTGGAAAATGCCCCTGCAGAGATTCCGCGGAAGCCGACGCCGCCTCTGGACGAACCTGCCGTGCTGGTCGCTGATCCTGTCGTGGCAGCTGAGCCGGCTCGGGGACCCTCTCCCGAGGCCCCGCCACCTGAGGAAGAAGAGGATGACGGTGCACAACGAAGTGGCAGGAAAAAGAAGCCAAAAAAATCTACCAACCCACCGGCAGAGCTGCTCACAAAAACCGAGCGGATGGCCCGCAGTCTTGATGTCGAAGCTGAACAAGCAGTTGAGCAAGGAGACAAACCAGGCGTCGACGAACCTAGCGTAGTAGCACCCACGAAACGCGATCTCCGGAAAGCTAGACAGGCCAAAAAGGAGGCCGACGGCGTAGGAAAGCAGGTGGGTTATTTCCATGTTCAAAGTCCGCTCGCTGACCATGAATGTTAGCTGCGGTGTAATGTATGCGCTGAAGCGTTCAATAGCAAAACCCAATTATTTGAGCATGTAAACCAAACTGGGCACGCGCGAGCGGGGCCTGTGGACGAACCGCCGGAACGTGGAAAGAAGGGAAAGAAAAATAAGCGATAGAGAGATGGATAGACTAGACCTAGAATACAAGCGTATAATATTCCGCGAATAATACATGCAACTCAGCCCATGAGCTGCGAGACGTCCTCTGGCGGGTACTTTGTCTGCGAGAATGTCAAGAGCCTGCGATGCGTTGAATATACAATCCAATTTGACAAGAATGAGTGAGCGCACCGTTTCAAACTCTGTATGTACTTCCGACTAACTTCGTCGTTAAGCACATGTGCTACTTGGTCCGAGGAGATCTTTTCGCGCGCAGACCGCTCGTGGATACTGAACAAGATAACGGTGAGTTTCCTTCCCACCACCACCGGCAGAAGACGGAGTAGACTTACCCCACCATGGTTACGCCAATGGGCCACGGCGCATTTCCGATAGACAGCCGGAGGTACGAATCGTTAGCACGCTGATACTGCCGTTTTTGCATGTAGTGGACTATCTCAGCCATGCGTCCGAGAACGTCGGCGGGGAGGGACTGGGGTGGTATTTAAAGATGGAATAAAGACAAAGAGGTGAAGAGACGTACCCGAGCACGGAGAGATTTGAAGAGAGGCTTCAAGTACTCTGCCGACTGTACTTGGGTTGCGGCAGCCAGCTTCCCCTGCGTCGTGCGCTTTACGCTCTCTGTGGCCGGATGAGTACACAAAAATTCATAACCAGGCGCAAAACCTACCTGGACGCTCGTCCATAGCCTCGCCCCACTCACGGAGCGTGCGCTTGAGGGCAAAGTATATGATGGGATACAGTTTGTCGGGGCCGGACTTGATGAGGCCGAGGTCGAGCACAGAATTGGCTGCTTGCTCGGCCTCGTCGCGCTTCTTGCCCTTGGGTCCCTTTGCTTTCATTTCCCGCTCGACATTCTCGACGTCCTCGAGTGCCTTCTTAAAGTCATTCTGCCCACTTTGGTGATCATGACCCTTCTCCTCAATAAGCTCGAGCGCACGCAGACGCAGACGACGGTCCTTGTCGGACTCGGCGAACAGGCGGATGGGCTGACCCTTTGCGCGCAGGCGGCGGATAGTCTCCTCGTTGGAAATGTTGAATGCAGCTGCAGCGTCTGGCTTGGGTGAGTCTACGTCGCGAGCTGGATGGGGCGAATTTGTTGCCTCGCGAGAAGGGGCCTGTTCTCCAGTCGCGAATAAGCATGGAGTCAGACAGAGCGAGCACAAGCTCACTTGAATCGCCTTTTGCGCAATTGCTGCCTGTTCGTCGGCCTCTTTGCGCGTCTGTGCCAACCGATCCTCCTCCTCCTGCTTCATACGCTCGACGTCGCCCCTGCGCATGTATTTTGACGGCCGCGGCTCGTCGTTGAGGGCCTTGCGCTTTGCAGAAACCTCTCGCAGCAGAGCGTCCATGAAAGTTGAGAAAGGGTTGAAGGAGGGTAGGGTTAGGGTTACATTGGTCCTCCGAAACACAAACCATCACTGCGTTGCTTCTCTCCAACCACGATGTCCGACGAGGAACCCAAGTGCGGCCCTGCGCCGTATCCTAACCACTCTTCGCTCACCATTGCGCAGGAAACTCGTGCTCAGAACCGCGCCCTTTGACGCGCGCTTTCCCAACCAGAACCAGACCAGAAACTGGTAATCGCTCCCGGTCTTCCCCGATAGCGCCCCGCTTATCCACTACATGCAGCTGGCAGAACTACTGCGACTACTTCCGGTGCATCAATGCAAAGGGCGAGGAATTCGAGCCTTGCAAGCAATTCAAAAGGACCTACCACTCTTTGTGTCCCAGTGCGTCTGCTCTTTTTCCTCTGCATAATGTTACTCCAGCTAACTTGGATACTAGATGAATGGGTGAACTGCTTGTCCCTGGTGCTGGCCCTCGCACGTTCTAACGGCTTCCTCAGATCTCCAAGTGGGACGACCAGCGGGAGAATGGCACCTTCCCCGCTGTCCTCGACGAATAGAGTGACTGTAGCTAAGACGCCTACGATTCACGCCGGTCGAATAAATAAATGCCGTTGAAATACGCGTGGAGTCGAGAACGGTGGCCTCGAAGTGTCGCCAAATTCTTGTCAACTCGTGCCGACGGCGAAACAGGTGGGGTTTTTCGACTAGAGCCCAGAAAGCTTGCGTTTCAGTGCACATTCGTTGTTAACTCAGAGCCGGCCATGTGCGTTTACTTTTTGACTGCGTGTTTTCGCGGTTGAGTACGCTCCGGGCTTGGTTGACTATGGTTCAAGTCCAAATCCGAAGTGGATGTCAAGCTCCGAATCCGAAGCCTCATTTTCACCGCAATTTTCTCTCTCTTTTCCAACATGATCCGCTTGCGTTTGCTGCTTTTTCACCCCAGTCATTACCGGGGAAAACGTCCAGGAGGAAATGCCATTACGCACGATTTTATACCAGTATGGGGCTCTCACTCTATGTACCCCACTAAACCCGGCTCTGTCTACGGCCAATTATCCGACAGCGTTTTCACCGCATCAATCCATCGCCAACCGCCATGACCCACATGAACTACGCCGACGAGCCTCCCCATTCTGACCTCCTCACCATCCAAGGAACGGAACCATTCCACGCTGAAGCGCCCGCCGCTCTCGTTGAATTCGAACAAACTCCTGAGGATCTCGTCTACTGCCGCAACCATGGGCCCGTCTGCGAATACGAGGAAGAGTCTTACTTTCTGAGTATCAAGTGTGGTGACGCCCACGTCGTCCGCATTTCGATGCACGATCTGCGATCGTTCCCAAAAGCAGATGTGGTCGCTGTTCTGCAAGTGAGCCTGCACGTATCACCAACTAAACGCTCCCGTTCTTCTGCAAAGTAGTGTGTCGGCAATAGACGTAATGAGATGGGCCTCATCAAGCCTGTGAACGGCGTCGGCTGGGCCGAAGGCGTCGTAGCGAACTGCAAATGGTCCGGCGTCCGACTCTGCAACCTCCTCAAACGCACCGGAGTTCGCATCAACGAGTACGGCCACGTATGTTTCGCATCGTACGCTGTGCCAGGACGACTGTTATTACGGCGCCTCCATTCCAATGGAAAAGGCGATGATCGTGAAAGACGATGTATCGCTCGCGTATGAGGTCGGCGCAACTTGATTTGACTCATTGACCCAGATGAACGACGAAATGCGCTCTGTGGACCACGGCGGTCCGTTGCGCGTCGTCGTCCCAGGATACCTCGGCGCGCGGTGGGTAAAATGGGTCGACACTATTATCCTTTCGCCTGTGGTATCGCCGAACTATTATCAACAACGCAAGTAGTCGTCGCGTCATTTTCTGCGTGCTGCTAACATGACAAGGTCGACTTGGAAGCCGCAGCGTTCCCCCAGTGGTCGAAATACCCCTCCATGACCGCCCTCCCGCTCAACTCCGTCGTCGCCTCCGTCACACCCCTCACCACTACCCAACTCTTACCTGGTTTCTCTCCACATCAAAGGGTATGCGCTGCCCGGCGCCGAGAGAAAGAGTAAGCCGCGAGGCAGCTGCACAATGCGCAGAATGGGGGGCTGCGAGGGCAGTGGTTGCGATGCACACATCGAGAGATGCGCGCAATACACAAATCTGACACGGGAGTGAGAGCGAGATTAATTGTCACCAGCAACCGGTAGGTGCAGCGTCAAGAAACGTGACGAGCGGGAGTGGACAAGGAAGGGTGTTGAAAATTCCACCATTGCTGCTAGCATGGATGGCTGCGATGCAGCGGCGCGAGGCGCGGGGACACACAGGTGTGATGCACAGAGAGGGAGGTGCAATGCACTGAGAGAGAGGCCGCAGTAGTGGCGCGGGGCGCGGACAGAGAGGTACGAGAGTTGCGGAGACAGGTGCGCGAGGCGCAGAGAGAAGCTGTGAGGCAGCGGCGCGAGGCGCGTACAGAGAGGTGCAGAGAGAGAGAGAGAGAGACGGCGCACATCGAGAGATGCGCGCACACAGCCCAGAGAGAGGGAGGCGGCGCACGTCGAGAGACGTGCACGAAGCCCAGAGAATGAGGCGGCGCACATCGAGAGACGCGCGCGAAGCCCATAGAGAGAGAGAGAGCGGCGCACATCGAGAGATCCGCGCACAGCCCAGAGAGAGAGGCGACGCACGTCGAGAGCGCGAAGCCTAGAGAGAGAGAGGCGGCGCACATCGAGAGATGTGCGCACAGCCCAGAGAGAGAGTGGGGCGGCGCACATCGAGAAGATGCGCGCACAGCCCAGAGAGAGGGAGGCGGCGCACATCGAGAGATGCGCGCACAGCCCAGAGAGAGGGAGGCGGCACACGTCGAGAGACGCACGCGAAGCCCAGAGAGAGAGGGGGGCGGCGCAGCCAGAGAGAGAGAGAAGGCGGGCGCACGTCGAGAGACGTGCGCGAAGCCTAGAGAGAGAGAGGCGGCGCACATCGAGAGATGTGCGCACAGCCCAGAGAGAGAGTGGGGCGGCGCACATCGAGAGATGCGCGCACAGCCCAGAGAGAGAGAGAGGGGCGGCGCACGTCGAGAGACGTGCGCGAAGCCCAGAGAGAGACTGAGGCGGCGCACATCGAGAGATGTGCGCACAGCCCAGAGAGAGAGAGTGGGGGCGGCAGGTGGGTCGACATAGACTAGTTTGATTAGATTTGTAGAAGTGCGCCCCAGAAAATTGAGATGATTTGACACATCTTATAATTGCCGTATTAGGCGCTGTTAAAGTCGTCGAGGTTGACACTAGCTTCATTGCAAACTCTGAACGCGATTTTGGACTCCACGGAGTACTAGAATGTATATCGAGGCTAGAAGAGAAAATCCTCCTTCCATTCCCTTCGACGACGTTGAGAGCGCGCGCGGTGATGCGGAGATAGGGCCCGAGAGGCAGAGAGGGGTTGACGCGAGAGCGCGGAGAGAGAGGGTCCGAGAGCGCGGAGAGAGGTTGGCCCGAGAGGGCAGAGAGATTTTATCAAATGCGGGCGGACCCGGGTAGAAATGGAAAGGGGAAAATGAAGTAAAAGAGAACGCACCACTTCGGCCGTGTACCATGGCATGCCAAAACGGTCGGAAAATATTTTGAGGCTAGAGACTGAGGAGAAACTCGATGTGCCCAGGGCGGATATTGCCTCGAAAGGCACCAACTGGTCCATGGATGACCTTAGTAGCATCAAGAAACGCGGTGACGGCCGTGTCCTTCGCGGAAGCGCGTATGCCCGAGAACGTCCGCCGAGTCGACGCCGGCTGCGGAAGCGTGTGCAGCGACGTAGGTGCGTGTGGGATCAATGCTCATTTGTTGTGCTTTCTCTCTTGACGTTTTCCACGTTAACCTCGCCCGGGTCGAAGTCGAGAGGCGCGAGGATGTCGACAGGTCCTGTCGACTATTTGACGATGTTGAAGTCCACTGGAAGTAACAGAGGGTGGCCAGGACGCGATGGCATGGCCATTCTAGAGAAATCCGGAAAAGAAAGCGAGTGGAGGACGAGGAGAGTGACTGGAGTCGACGAAGACGATGGCGGGAGGAAGGCCGATTGTGGTGGTATGGGACAAGATGCAAAAAGATGCCTATCACGTCGACGCGCGGGAGCAGTGAATTCAATTTTATTTTATGCAACACGCGTGCGGACGCAAAGGCACGCCGGCACGCACAGCTAAGGGCGCAGGCTGAGGGCTATCAGCCGATTCATCCGTTCGTCCACGGTTTCCCGATTGAGCACAACAAGACGCCGTCCAAATAGCAGTCACGGCAAAAGACGCGCATCAAAGACCCTTCCACCCACGACAAAGAAAGTAGCCCTCCTTCGACTCCGTCCGACTGGCGTTGGGCTTGATGTACCGCACGTCGTTGAAGTTGGGCTCCAAGTGCTTCTGTCGGAAAAGATACAGCAGCGGGTGCACAAAGTGTTTAATCAGCAACGCTCCGCCCATAGCCCGCCCACGCTCTCCGCCGAGCGTATATGCCGCTTGGTAAACTCAAACACAGAGTCGCATATCGCAAGACTGTCCTCAATGTCGTGGAACGCGTTCCCCGTCGCGTTCGCCGCCATATCGCACAGAATCACGTCCGCCTTCCCCGCGGGGCCCGCCTGGTGCGCAATGAGGCCGCGCAGCAGCACCTCCGTGTCCGCCTCGAGAAAATCCGCTGGATGAACTGCACGCCGGCAATGGGCGGCATGTGCAGGCGGTCGACCGCGATGATCGTGCCCCGTCCAAGTCCGCCCGAGTTTCCACCGCTTGCCTCCAAGTCTGAGATATCGAGCGGGTTGAAGTCTTCGGGCTTTGCACTCCAGTTGGTACTAGCCTCGGGGTACGGCGTGCGCCGCTCGGACATGCGCGGCGCACGCGCGTTGTCCCAGCCGAGCTTCTGCGCGACGACCTGGCTCCATCCACCGGGCGCTGAGCCGAGGTCGAGCACGACCTGGACGTCGCGGTGGTCGAGAAAGTGCCATTTCTCGTCCATCTCGAGCAGTTTGAAGGCGGAGCGCGAGCGATAAGAGGGTGAGGCTACAGAGGCATTTGGCGATGAGCGGAGTCGGACATAGGGATCTCGCGCTTGTCTAGCGAGCCAAACGGATGAAGAGGGTTTCTTTGTGCGGACTAGGGCCGAGGGACGAAAGGGCATAGACTCAGACAAGATTTGGAGCCAGGTTCGCTGTTGACCTAGTGGAGGTAGGAGAACTGCCCGATTAGACGGTGGCGGTGTCGGCAGCGTCAAAGTTGAACTATATATCGCCCCTTGGCAGCCACTCACCATGGCCATTGCAAGACTCTTCCACTACGCATTCGACGCCGTCTTACTCTCCACCGTCGCAGCGGGAGTCCGAAGGTCGAGCGGCTTCACGTTCGTACCCCTTTTCAAAGCCAGCGCACAGCTAGCCTCACCGTGCACCGTCCACACAGACCCGACTCCGCGTCCATATCAGACCCGACGCTCCGCTCGATGGCCGACAGATACCTCGGCATTGGCGAATCCATATTTGACATGATACAAGCCACTGCTGTGAACAGTACCTACTTCAGGCGCGACCCAAAGGGCTCGCGGTGACCCCTGCACGCGCGTGCGGTGCAGTGAAGACTGGGTGCGGTCATCATTCCTGTATCTCTCGGTGCATGTTGCTGACAAGGCTGTTATAGTTGAACCAGGACAGACTCTCGTTTCCTTGCCATGCGGCGGCATTTGTAATTTACCCGAGCTCAAGATAAGATTAAAGATAACTTTCTCCGGTCGACCGCCTGTTGAGGGCACCTTGGGGTGCCGACTACGTTTTGCGAAGCTCGTTCTGATTCGATGCCACGGCCGACGCATGGAAATCGTTCTCGTGGATAGGCACTCGACCCTGAACGACCAAGACTGATCCCAGGCCGATATCGCAGATGACTTGGCTGCTAGTAATTGCCGATTCACAGCTGGCATATTCTGGCGCGGTCCCGTTAAGAAACAGCCAGGGCTGGTGTCCGTTCCTTCGCCGTAGCTTCGGGGACACCAGCTGAGCCTTGGTGTCGTGCGGTTCAACAGCCAGTTGGAATTGATCAGTGTTGAGCTCTCAATGAACATTTCCTTTCACCGCA
>JARJCM010000680.1:0-29932 GCA_029233265.1 Mycena alexandri | reverse complement strand
CACGCCAGGTAAAAATGAGTCGACTGCGGAATCTTTGGTCTCTAACTGTCCACAGGGAACATCCCTCTACACGAAGGAAAACTCGGTAGGCTCCATCCTGAACGTGTCTTCTCTCGCCGGCGATGGGGAGCGGAAGGTGATCGATTCTCCCATCAAGAAGTTGCAGAAAGGCGATTTCATCTTCAGGTGCGTTCTCCCTCCTCCGTCGATCTATGGTTTACCTGGTCGTTTCAGAGTTGAAGATATGCTGCAAATCCTCTTTCCGCACATGTTTGAAGATACCGAGTATCTCATTTCAGAAGAGGACAGTGATGTGGTCATGACGGATGCTGCACCGAGCGTCCCGGTGAATGCTGTCGCAGGGCCTTCGCGACTTCACTAGAGCATATGGATCATCATATTTATTCTACTTATTACTATTCGGGAAGGTTATTCACCACCCTCTGTGTAGACTGTAGCTGGCAGTGTACGGTATTAAATCACGGTCACATGATATCGCGTACTCGCGGAATTCGGCCCCTCACGGTCGAGTCAACGACGTCCGACGGTTCACATAGAGCGAAGAAGACACGATTCCGGTTTGGCTTTGCGACGTGGACTAGTCGAGTTGATTCTAAGAATAAAGGTGTGATTTATATGCGACAGAGATCATCGGGCGCCCAGAGTCACTTCGAATCATCTGGGGTCATGTCGCTTGTGCCGCGCGCGCTACGCAGCCTGTGCAACGGGAATTGGGCAGAATTGGGCCGCAAACTAAACAGTAAACATGCTCACTGTCCGTTGTCTATTTTTGTCGTTGGCACGTTTGTCAATTTGTATGGTCTCGATCAACTTCGTAGAGTCTGATACTGTCTGATAACACGCAAATTTCTGCGTGGTCCGCCTTCTGACTTGCGTATCCGACTTTTAACGTTGAGGTGTTAGCCCCTATGTGCGGGCCGGTATCGCCGCTGCACCATCGAAGTCAATCTTGCTAGCCGAGCGATCTCCATCCCGTTACTTTGACCTTTTCATCCCGTTACTGCTCCATGGCTACGACCACGAAGCCCACCGACATAGATACTACTGTCCCCCTGCTCCTTCAGCAAGGTACAAGACTTATCAAGATCTCCGAGAAATCGCAGAAGAAGTTGTATTCCGCATTGACCCAGATGAGGGCCAGATCTTGTACGATTCGCGAAAGAACGGGTGTGGTACGTTTGCGCTCCACCTTTCCCTGTCGTCTCGTGTTCTTATTCCCCCAGTGCCGATTGAATGCATCAAAGAGATTCGAACAGGTCCTGCGGCTGAGTACTATTGTACACAATTTCGATTCTCCGGAGATGCCGTGGACAGAGTGAGGACCATTTCTCCCAACCAGTTTCGTTCGGAGCTAAATGATTCATAGTGGATCACCATCGTGTATGTGTTGAACAGCACCTACAAGACTCTCCATCTACTCGCACCAACGCGAGACATGTTTCTCATGTGGCACCGCACCGTAGAAAAGTTATACACCATTAGGTTGGGGTTAATAGACGGCAATCTCGATCACAACGAGGTCAGAGAAACAATCTGGGAGAAACAGTACTGGAAAGGCGCCGACACGGGGAAAGACCAGTCCCTCAATCTGGACGAGGTCAAATCCATGTGTGTTCGGCTAAATATCGACTTTCCGAAGGAAGAGGTGGAAAGGTTATTCAAAGTGTGTCATGAACGCGTCCAGTATACGTCGACGGCTGATTAGGTACATAGGAAGCCGACACTACACAAAAGAAATCCTTGACCTTTGCGGAATTCCAGCATTTTGTCAAGATGTTAAAGGCTAGACCGGAGCTTGAGGCTTTATACAAACGACTCGGTGGAGGGAATGTACTGGCATTCCAAATATTCGAGAAATTTATGAAGGAGACGCAAAAAGTTCATATATCTACTTTTCCGTCTATTCTGCTGATCGTTTCTCAAGTCCACCGACACCTCGGCGGAGCTGAAGGTTCTCTTTGAAAAGTACGCCACTGTCGAAATCAAAGCGCCTGTTGTCCTTCCTGCTACCGCGTCCGGGCCAACTGCAACTGCGCCTGCTCCAGTCCCATTGGCGGCTCCGACTTCTACAACTTCAGCAACCACTACGACGGCCCCAGTCCTACCCCCCGCTCCATCTACCACACCAGCAACGAATACCGCCCGCCACCCGCGAGCACTCCGGTACCCGCTGTTGTCGCCGCTACCTCTCCGGATGCGGGGACTTACACAGAAGTTACTGCCACTTCCCCACCTGTTTACAATATGAGCCTGGAGAACTTCTCTTCCTTCCTCATTTCTCAAGACAATGGGCCAACGTATCCCGAGTCAAACGATATGACCCAGCCAATGTCGGATTATTTTATCTCTACATCCCACAACACATATCTCGTCGGCAACCAACTTATGGGTGTCAGTACCATCGAAGGGTATATCAGGGCGTTGCTCTGTGCCTGCAGAAGTGTAGAAAGTACGTCTTCCCGTTCGAATCTACTGAAATCAGATATTCAAACATACCGAAGTGGATATTTATGATGGCCCCCGCGAGCCGATGGTCTACCATGGAAAGACCCTGACTTCCGCGGTCTCGGTCCGGGAAATATGTCAAGCGATCGCGAAATATGCCTTTGTTTCCTCGCCGTATCCTGTCACGCTGTCTTGCGAGATCCACTGCGGGTTAATCTTAGTCGCTCTGAGACGAACAGTACCTAACTCATTCCGCGATTATAGGTTGGTTCAGCAAGATATGCTGGTCGACATCATGACGAATGCCTTCGGGTCCGCGCTAGTACGGGTTCCCGTGACGGACCAGCTCAAACTTGTCGCTCTGCCCAGCCCCGAGGCGCTGAAAGGCCGTATTATGGTCAAGGTACGGTGTCGCTTTCCCTCCTCGATAGAGTCCAATGGCTCAATTGTGGTAGACAAAAAAACTTGTTTGTTGCAGCCGAGTTAGATGCTATCAAGGCGCACAAAAAGGTACTTCCCTTGGTAGCCAGCCTATCAAGTCGTTGAGTTGTTCAAAAGGTCGCTGAGGCCGCCGCAGCCAAGGCCGCGCATCTCGAGGCTGAACCCCCCGTCCTCGGAGTCATCCGAATCAGAATCCGAAGCAGCCTTCGTCGTGCAAGAAATTGGCCAGGAGATAGGTGCATTGAAACACAAATGGCACAAGCTCCGTGGTATTCCGTCTCCGCGACCTCTGGTCCTGGAGACTCAAAGACCAAGCGAAAGCCAAGGTCCCGATGTCAATGGCACTCGCGTCTCTCCTTGTCTACAACCCGGTCGGCGTTAAATGCCGGGGTATAGATCCTTCGGAGGATTATGCCGTCGAACAAATCTTTTCGCTCTCCGAGAATAGCGCAAACAAATACATCAAAGGCGGCGTCTGAATAGAAAACTTGATCAGACACACGCAGACGCACGTCGTGCGAATTTATCCCAAAGGCACTCGTATCAACTCGACCAATTATGAACCACTGCAGTACTGGGCAGCTGGATGTCAATTAGTAGCGCTTAACATCCAAACGATGGACCTCGGCTACCGTATAAACCAGGCAATGTTTATGCGAAGGGGACGCCAGGGTTATGTTCTGAAGCCGCCGGCACTGAGGGATCCCCATTTCGAAGAGCTTCGAAAGCACACCAGGCACTTCTTCGACGTTACAGTCAGTCCAATACCCTTTTCTTCATTTTTTTTGGCATTCTAATGCCCGATAGATCATATCCGCGCAGCAGCTTCCGCGTCCGAAGGATAGCTCCGGCAAAGAAAATCATCGGAAAATCCTTCGTAGATCCATTGGTCGAAGTTGCGCTGCACATCCCTACTTGGTCGGAATCGCCGTTCTTGCCTAAAAATAAGGGCTATGCCCACATTCCACCCACGGACGCCAGTAGCGGCTCCGGAACCTCCGCGCGCACAATCACATTTAGCACTGGGGCCGTCAAAAACAACGGCTTTAATCCCATGTGGCAAGAGGAGCTTTGTTTACCGTTCGATTGCGTCGGGGGAATGAAAGACCTTATTTTCGTCGAGTTTATCGTTAAACAGGACAAGAAGCGGGATGCAGAGCCTCTGGCCAGCTATATCGCCCCCACTCTCAAGCTTGAAGCATGGTCGGCAATCTACTTTTCCGCTCACAAATATTTTCCGCTCACTGGTATTTTGTAGGATTCAGGCACCTTCCCTTGCACGATGTGCAGCTCTCCAGTACCTTTTCTCGACTCTGTTCGTTTACATTAATATCCGGGATGTGTAGAATAAATGTACGATATAATCTAAGCTTTGTATAGCCACCCCCTGACTCGATCTTCGGTACGTGGCTGTGTCATAGCGTCCTCGATCTCTCCCCGCCATCAAGAAGCTGCATAAGATGATAAGAACGATCTGGGGCAGCTTTGCTACGTACCACAACTAGCCACCCCCCCTCTACCCCACCATGCCGGTTCATGTTTTAGACCCGTTATTCCTTTTCTTTCACCATCTTAATTACCACCGGATATCAGCTCAGCGGATTTGCCATTGCCTACACCTTCCAATTCGACAAGATCACAGGTTCGCTTTTCTCTCTCCATGTCCATTCAGCTCGTTCAGTGTTGATTGGGAAAATTAAAGATCTCACCGGAGTAGGTGGTTAACCTTTTCTCTCCCATGTCTATTCATTGTTCATTCAGGGATCTAATTTCTTCATATTGAGTTTGGTCACTCTGCTCGTCGGGGGAACTTTTCACGTTCGCAATGTCGTCACGAGCATGTTGGTCCCGTATTTTTCCCCCTGCATGTCGCTTAAGCTCCCCTAGTCTCGTCATGGTTTGGGCCGTCAGAATATCCGGTCGGTGTTCCGTCGTACAGTGCTTTTGCTCCGTTTCTTACAAGCAAATAGGTTTCCTGTTTTTCCGTGTTCTGATGACGGGACACGACGGAAGATTCGACGAGATCCGACGCCACTTCTTCAGGTTTCTCGGTACGGCTTTATTATTTATTGCCTCGAGGGTGCTTATCTTGAGCGATTCTTTCCGCACAACTAGCCTTCTGGATAGGTATAGATCTTTATTTTCCTGTGGCGGCATATTAACGAACCTCGTTTCCTCCAGCTCAAATTCTATGGGTGATAACATCTCTTTTCCTGCTTATCGTGCCCCCAACTCATCCGCGGAAAGGTCTGGATCGTGTCGCTCCCACTTGTGATCCTGAATTCCCCTGCTGTCTCGGATGTCGCGCATGGCGGGTCGAATCCTCCCTTTGGCACCCTCGCGCGATATTGCGGGGCTTGTCCTATGGGCCCTGGGTTTTTTCGTTGAATCCATAGCTGATATGCAAAAAGTAAGTGTTACATCGGAGGTCGTCTACTCAAATTCACAACCTCTTTCAGTACCTGTACAAATCTTCAAAGACCACCCCCAAGGACAAACCGATCAGCGTAGGCTTCCATCTTCAAGTTGAGGCTTGTCGTCATATTTGTCTTAGGTTGGCCTTTGGGCGTGGTCTCGGCATCCCCCTTACTTCGGAGAGTGCGTCGAATCAGATTTTAGGGTTTCATTCCGTTTAAATAAATTCAAGAATGATGTGCTGGTGGGGAATTTGGATCCTTTGTCTTTCCCCGACTACCGATGGTACCCTGTCGTCCTCTTCACGAGCCGCCCAATACGGTGCCATTGTGTCACCCATCTTCACTCTCATGTAAGTCTGGTTTTTACGCAACCTCATACCTGCAGCTCAACGATAACAGCATCCTCATGTTCGGGTCGGGGGGTACCGACTTCGGCGAAGCCGCAGGCAAAGAAATTTTATCTGAAGAGCTATGGCCCTGCAACTCAGACGAACGATCCCGTCATTTGGGACCAATACAAGATATTCCTCCGCAAGACCTCTATCCTGATTCCCATCCCTCCAGTCCTGTACAAGCACTTGCCTTCCATCGTGAAGAAAAACGGTGCTGTTCGATTTCCCCATGTTCCAGTTCGACGAGCTGAAGGACGGTCCGGCTGCGATCGAGGAGGCGAGAAAGGAATTGGATCACAAGCCTTGAAGTCTCTATTATGTATCAATACTCCGTCGTGTATACAAGCGTGTATATGATATTATTACGCGACTCGTCACGTTCGATATCTTATCGTAAATATTTGGCAGATGCTTGAGAAACAAACATTCAAGTTGAACAAGTTGATGGTCGGCTAACGGCTAACGGCTGAGGAAATATTCCTTTCCGCGCCGTTGCTGAAGCTTTTCAATGCTCTAGACTCACTTGGATCCAAAGAACGCCCTTCCGCCCTATTTTACGCGTAATCTCATCAGCTTGAGCTTTATCTGGAACTCGTGGCCACCTCGTGTTCTCACACCAAATGGGATCCTCCTCGTCTAAACCTCAAGTCCGTCCATATCCATTGGTGACGCCTGGCTACAACGTTCCATATGGGCAAGACCCGAACCTCTACCTACCTCCACAACTGCAAGCTAACACTCAGAGTAATACTTCATCCAACAAGAAGAAACGGAAATCCAAGCGAAATGGATCGGTCTCGGACCAGCTGCAGCTCGCCCAAGCATATGTTCAGGGCTGGCATGCTGGCCAGACGGGCATGGGCCCCCAGCTACCGCTTCGTGCGTCGTATCGTATTGGTTGTCCATGGCCTGATCGAAAAATCTCGCAGAACCGGCCGTAGCCCCACGCCCGCAAGAAAATACGCGCCCAGTAGTCCCCCCTGCACCTGTTCGCGCTGCCCCTCTTTTCACCCCCCGGGACGGCGCACAGCTCACATCATTTGCGTCTCCTCAGGTTACTCCGACTATTAACACTCAACGAGCGCCAACTCCTTTTGCCGGCGGCGGCGCATTTACGGGCCCGCCCCAACAGCAGCAACAAGAGCCGCAGCAGCCGCAATTTATGCAGCCACAGGTGCAGCCGCAGCCCGCGCAGGAGCGCGCCAACGCTGATATTGCTCGAGTTCTTCAACCACTCCCCCCCTCCAAACCCTGCCGTGTTTGGACCACCCCCTTCGCAACAGCCCCAGAGACCACTGGCGAACCCTCTCCCAGCGCCGCCACGCGATCTCTACGAACTATCCCCCTACAATACTTTATTGAATCTTCCTCAGACCACCGCGCTTCTCACGGCCGCCTACACACAACAAGGTGGCCCCCCACCGAGTTATGGACGTCGTAGGGGCACTAGGACCGGGGGTTTACTCAGGGCCCTTACAGGACGAGGACGGAAAGAGGAAGACGTTCATTTTGTGCCCGTATTCATCAATGGCCAACCCCAACCTGCCACCTCTGGCTCTCAAAAGCCGCCTGCTGGTGGCCTTGGGGTCCCAGGACCTGCACCAAGGCCAGCCGATCGCACTCCTGTTATCTTACAGGATCCTCCGTTTCCCATCCCAGGACAAAATCCTAGCGATGGGCAACGGTCGTTTATGAGCCCAGCACCAATCCGGTTCAATGCTTCCACGCCCCCTTATAACGCATTCCTCAACTATTCGCCGCACCGTATCGTGTACAACGACCTCGAGTATCCAACCGCGATGCACTTGCACGAGGCGATGCGGTACCTTCCAAACGACCCGGCGCTTGCAGAGCGCATTCGGACCTGCCCTGACGTCGCGCAGGTGCACCCCCTAAGTGAGGAGTTGGCGCGCGTATATTCTGCGTCCGTTCGCAGCGACTGGTCCACCGCTTACCTTTCATGCGTTCGTTTTCCGCCTAATTCATTCGAAAAGTCACTCAGTGGGTTTGTGTAGATGGAGGAAGCGATTCTCCACAAGTTCAGGCAGCATCCTGACTTGCGCGAGATGCTCCTGCGCACGGGGGACGCGCCGTTGATATATGCGGACGAACATGACTCGTACTGGGGCGAAGGGATGCCCGGACAAAATGGTATGAACCACCTTGGTCACCTGCTCGAGCGAGTCCGCATGGAAATTAGACGAGAGGGAGGACTTCCATAAGTCCGGGTGCATTCTGGTGTTGTCGAGCTTATTTGCTTTGTCCGCTGCTTTGGTTTCTTTGTGGAATTCCGGATATCACTTGTACTTTTACGCGTTTAATGGCCTCTGGGGGTTTCGTGTTTTACGTGCAACGCGCCGAGCTTCTTGTTTCTGAGTGAGGACATTCAAAGTTCGCGTAATCTCGGTGTATTTTCGACGTCTACAAACGCGCCAATATTCGACAGACAGACAGAAGAGAAAACTCATATCTTATGTCATAGTATATGAAGCAAGGAATCGATACAAGCAATCTATTGTACACAGCTGGGAAAATAAGCTAAATCCGAGCGAAGCAGCAATCCGGTCTAGCGACACAAAGAGAGTTATATAGCAGTACAGTAGGTGTCCTAAGTCGAGCATTGGATACGGCACGGTGCCGCCAAGAATCCAGTACAGAACGAAGAGATGTTTGGAGAATGGAGAATGAAGTAATGTATCGAGAGTCCAGAGGAGCGTGAGGCGCATCTATCTCCACGCACCCCAACCCTGTCCCTGGGTCTCCCCGACGCGCAGACGCGGGGAACGGGGGTCTCGTAGACGACGCTGTTGGTGGTTGAGCAGCAGCTTCGCAAGTTGACCGTGTTTGCATCACCGCGCCTTTCCCGCGTCCTCGATGTAAATAGCGCGAATGTCGAGTCCGCCACCCCCAGCAGACGTCTTCGCCGAGAATCCCTACGCAAACAACCCCGCTCTCTCCTCCATCGAAGCCGAAGTCCTCTGGGAATACGCAAAGCTCTCGCAGAATCTCAAACTAGTCTGCGCGTTCGTTCCTATGCTCAACGCCATCTCATTCCCTTCCTAGCTCAAGCAAAAGGCGCGCAATCTGACTGAACAACCCGACACCTTGCTCCTCGCGCGTCTGCGCGTCGTAGAGAATAAGATGGGGCTGATCTTGACGCTGGTGCGTGCGATAGTCCGCCTTCAGCAAATTCACCTCTTTATTCTGTTGTCTACAGTTCAAAGCCTCGGTGTGGGGCGTCATCAACGAGCAAAACGTCGCCGCGCCAGACAGTCTCGATCTCACGGACGATACCTTCCGGTGATACGATCTGCCTTTATAATTCACTCTTCGTGTATTCTATGTACACCTATCCTACATCCGCATCCCGCCCATCTGCTTCGCCAGCCCCGCCCCCGCACTGACATCATCCGCATCCCAAATGACCAAGTTGCCGTCCACGCCGCTCGTGCTCACCTTGGTCACGCGCCCGCCGCGGTACTCGTACGGCCTCACGCTCGTGATCGTGTTCTGATGCACCGTCAACACCTTTGTGTCCGTCGTCGCCCCTGCGCCCGACTGCCCGCGCGTGTCCGCATCGCGGAAGGTCGAGAACGCCGCAGAGTTGAGCCGCCCCACACTCGACGCGCCGCCAAAGCCCGAGCGGGCGCCGCCAGCCGCCTTGCCCGACGTGCTGTCGTCGAGGCTGCCGACGCCCTGCCAGCCGGCCTCGGAGCCAGAGAAGACGACGGGCTGGCAGTCGTGCCCCGCAGCGACGATGGTGTCCTCCGCCGTCCAGGTAAGGGTGACGAAGGGGAGGGAGGAGATGCGGATGTTGTAGATGGTGGGGCCGCCGGGGTAGACGATGCTAATGGAGCTGTCGTGGCTGGCGAACGCAAGAGCGTCGCCAGAGGGGGAGAAGCCGACGGCGTGGACCCATCCGCCGGCAGGGCTGGCGTACTCGCCGCAGATGGTGTTGAAGGGCAGTTTAGAGCCCCACACCGTAGCAGCGGGTCTGTAAATTACGATGAGTGTACTCGACGAAAGCGTGACGGACGACATACTTGTCGTCGACTTCCTTGATGTACGCCGAGAAAACGCGGGCCTTCATGTCGGCGCTCCCGGCGGCGAGGAGCACGTTGTTGGGGTGCCAGTCGACGGAGAGGACGGTCGAGCGGATGGGCTTCTTGAGGAGCTTGGAGACCCACCAGTTGTTCTCGGGGTCGAAGGAGCAGATGGCGATCGCGCTGCGGATTCCGATAAGCTTACCTGTAGTGGAAACGAATGCACTGGGACTCACCGAGCGCCGCTAGCCACGGCAAACTTGTCCTCCTTGGGGGACCACCGAACATGGGTCGCAGCCCTGTTGATCCTGAGCAGGACAAGAGTGGGCTTCCAGATGAGCTTGCCCGTCTCGGGATCGGGGGTCTGCTGCCAGACGTAGGCGTTGCGGTCCTGCGAGGCGGTGACGATGCGGTTGGAGTTGGGGGCCCAGTCGATGGAGGTGATCAGTTTATCGTGCTGTTTCCGGCGTATTAGAATAATCGCAGATGCTGGATGCAGACACGCACCTCCGCAAGGGTCTCTGTGAGGGTCCAGGACGCTCCCTGGCGCGTGAAGATCTGGGCATCGGTCGAATTCAAGCTCACTGCGACTTCTGTGGATATATTGAGAACAATTCGGTGGGACGTCAACTGGGAAACGGACGTTTGTGGTCTGCACTGAAGGAGTGGCAGGTAATGGGGGTCTGTGCGAGGTTGAATACTTCGGGGGCCATTGGTGTTGCAGTAGGACCAGCAGTCGACTACTGCGCGTTGTAGAAAGGGAAGGGTTAGAGTAAGCGGCTGTGCAAGTCGGTCTTGCCAAACAAATTGTGATGCCCTCAGTCCTTTGCGCTGGTCAATGGCCACAAATACAGCTAGTGGACGCTGCTAGGCTTCTCGCATACGAACAATACGAGATGTATGACTTTGCGCTGGTCAATGGCCAGCCAGTGGACGCTGCAAGGAGAAGCCCTTTTCTGTGGCACGTGTGCTGCCAAGCGAGACGCGTTGTGTGTTGTTTGCATTGTTGATCCTGTCTCTTACCACGATGGCCCCTGCCCTCACTTTCTCCGGCGCCCTCCAACCCAAGAAGAAATCCGAGCTTCAGCAGCTCGCCACCGCCCTCGACGTTGACTCAAACGGCACAAAGGACGACCTCCAAACCCGCATAAAAAAGCACCTTGATAACAACCAGGCAGAGCTCGAGGATGACCCCGTTTTTGCTGGTCTCTTTGGCCGCAGAAAACGCAGTGTCCAGCCCCCGTAGGTATCTCGGTGACCTCCCGCTGCCCTTGCTCACCCCCTGCAGCTCTCGCGTCGAATCGAGAAAGGTGGTTGTAATGCATCCCGTGCGCGAGTCCACCCCCGTCGACAACCGCGATGTATCCGCGTATCTCAAATCCAACCCATTCTCCCCGGGCACCCCCAGCAGTCTGCCCCCTCTCCCCGAGAGCGCAGACGTGAGCATGGAGATGGTCCATGCCGAGAGGAGCATCATAGACCACCTGCCCCTCTCCCGCCCCGACGTGGGCGCCGCGGTACAGCGCTTCAAGGAAACCGAAGAGAACGCCCGCCGTTCTGCAAACGAGGGCCTCATTGCGTTCAGAGGGGTAAGTCGCGAGCTGCCCATAGCAACACACTTATTGAACCACCCTGCTTAGTTTCTCTCCAATTCGCGCAACATCTGGTCCTTGACCGCTGTGTTTGAACTTTTGTTCATCTTGTACACGATAACACCGTGGCAAACCTACAATGTGCGTGAATGTGATTTCGCCCATTCTTGGAAATCAACTTTGCGTGTGTAGTTTGCTCTCGGCAGAACTACTTTCGCAATCCCATACCCCCCAACATACACCCTCGGCTACCCTGGCTTCATCCCCACCCTTACCCACTGGTTCGTCCCGACACTACTCCTCCCCGCCATCCTCGGCACGGTCATCTCCTTCTCCCCCGCCGCACCGACGCCGAGCCCGACGCGATCGGTCCCCTTTGACCCCCTTACCGCATCCATTATCCGCCTCGCGCTCCAGTTCGCGTACAACCCCGCGACCCCGCCGACACCCGGGACGGGCTTGGGCCCGGTGTACGCGCAGGACGTGCTCGGAGTGCGTCTGCGCGTCCTCAACGCCGGCGTCGGTCTTGCTTTCGCCTTTGCGGAGGCGATCAAGGGTGCTCCCGCTGTCTGGGCCAAGGAGCTGCTGCTGCAGCGCAAGGACGACGACACGGAGGGCAGCGAAGCGGACGCCGGGCCGCGGCGCCGAGCGCTCACCACGGAGGAGACGGTCGTCGATCTCGAGTAGATCTCTGTCATGTTTTCTTTTCCCCGATTCCCTCGTCGCGTTGCTTTCGCTTTCGTATCTTGCTTATCTCTGGCTTACTTATTTTTCCCCTCTTTATGACCTGTATACCTGGTATATATGCCCGTCCAATTGTTGTAATACGGTTGTACACATATGCGATGTTAATGTTCTGTATTGTTGCCGCCAAGTGCACTGCCATCAGGAATTGCGTGACGATGTGACTCGGTGTAATTCGCGTCTTTCTTTCCACGACCATCTCCTCTGGCAGGCTCTTTTACACTCTTTTCGTCATGTTCTCCAAGCTCGTCTCCGCTGCCCTCCTCACCGTTCTCGCTGGCCGAGGTATGGTCTCTGTCCTTTTTCTCCCGTCTCCGCTGACCCCGAAAAGCCCTGGCGTTCGACTCTTTCAACGTCACCGTTGGAACCACCGTCTTCCAAGCGGCCGAGGTCCTTGCCTTCCCCTCCACACCCGTCATCGCCAGCTGTGCGACCCAGTGCCAGTCTGCCCAGACCACCATCACGGCGTGCGCCACGAACGACCCGACGTGCCTGTGCGCCCCGGCGACCGTAGGACCCCTCTTGACCTGCGAGCAGTGCTGTTTCACCGCCCTCATTGCCGCCAACAAGCCCGCCCCCGACCCCCGCGCCGGCTCCAACCCCGCGGTCACCGGTGCGGCCTCCCCTCTCCCCTTCAACCAACTGCCGTGCTCAATCATTACTTTGACAGGATGGACCGCCAACTGCAAGGCCCTCAACAACACGCTCGCCACCCCGATGGCGCTGACCCTCCCTGACTCGTGGGACGGGCCCTTCGTCGCCGTGTTCCCCACCGCCATCGGCTGGGTCATCGCGGTCACCGGCGGCGTCCTCGGGTCGTCGTTGATCTACATGCTCTGCAATATGTGATGCGTTTCAGTTTCCGGAGCTGCGCTGTCGTTGGCGGGATGGGCTGTTTGATGGATGTCGAGGATGTGTAGATTAGGAACCATTACCTTGGATGATGCGACGCAACCCGCTGCTTTGGGTTCCTGTTCAACTGTTGTTGCAGAGCGGAGTAGCTGATGCGGCAACGACGACGACTGATTGATACCCAAGTCTGTTGTACGAGCTTAGGAGACATGCTATAGGGATTTTCTTACATTTTTTCTCGCGTGAGATCAAAGGCGCGGGCAGGAGGCGGCGTACGCCAAGCAACCATGCTTGATCCATACCAAAATATGGACAGCAGGTGCAACTCGAATCCGCCTACTATGCCGTCGTCAAGAAAGAATGCGACCGGCAGTCTGACAACTTCCTAAATCGGCAAGCCCCTAATAACTCGCTGGAAACAAGAATACTGATAATCCGTTCCTCGGCGCTCCCGGTTATGTCCTCCTGGCTGGTTATATTAACCACTAAACTTAAACTTTCATGTATTCAGCAGATAAAGTCAAGTGTATAGCCCGACAGAAACTATATCTTTATCCCGAAACGTCGAAAAAACGAGCAGCTATCTTTGAATATTGAAAGACGGTCGTGGATGGGACCAAGCTCCAGTATAAATGCCGTTTAGTCGAGTTTCAAGACTGCGCCGAAGCCAATGAAATACTTGCCATCTGGTTCGCACTGGGCTGGGCATTGATGGGGTTCGAAATAACTGGATTGTTTTCGACCGCGCGCGCAAACGGGTCCAGGACAATGTTCTGCAAATTTTAAACCTGTCCGAGGAGAGATTGGAGGATTAAATACCACTGAACATGTCAGGTAGGGATAAGAAGGCAAACTGCCCACAATTGAAACACATCTATCAGGGTAACAGACACGTTCAGAATCCTACGACGGGTCGTCGAATACCCATCGACCACATATTTAATTATTCGGACGATCTTGGTGTTGGGGAACGTCCATAAGTAGCTTCGTTATAGAATTAAGTTTCGCTGATGAAGCGGTTGGAGGTCTTTGGTGCGCAGAGCAAGGAGTATCGTGTATATCCGGCGGCCAACAGAAAGGAACCTGGATAGAGAAACGGAGGAAGGGAGTGCTGGGAGAGTTGTTTAATTTTCGGCAATGAAGACCAACACGAAAGTTGCGGACGAGTCACTTGTTTGGCTGAGACCTGATCAAAGTCAACGCGTCTTTTCGCGAACAATAATTTGGATTCTACCGCCATGTCGCAGGCACCAATCTTCGTGATGAGTACGGTCCTGGTTCACCTGCAATCCTTCTCAATAAACTTATGCGCGAATAGACACGGCTCCCGCCCGCCAATCCGGGCGGAAGGCGCAAATGTCCAATATTACCGCTGCCAAAGTGCGCCTCGAGCTTTTTGCGACTCGAACGATCTCATTCTCCGTCTAGACCGTTGCGGATGTCATCCGGACATGTCTTGGCCCAAAAGCCATGCTCAAGATGATTTTAGATCCCATGGGTGGAATATTGCGCGTCTTCCCCAGCATTCGATTCATTGCCGATGCTTATTCACAATCTTCATAGACTAACCAACGACGGGAATGCAATCCTGCGCGAAATCGATGTCGCGCATCCTGCCGCAAAAAACATGATTGAGCTGAGCCGGACGCAAGACGAAGAGTGCGGCGACGGCACGACCAGTGTTATTATTCTTGCTGGCGAAATCCTCGCCCAGTCCCTCTCCCAACTCGAACGCGATATCCACCCCGTTGTCATCATCTCCGCGTACAACAAGCGCTCAAAGATGCGCTCGACATAGTCAAACGCATATCCGTCCCCATCGACACCACAAACGACACCGAGATGCTTGCGCTCATCAAGACATCCATCGGCACCAAGTTCGTGATGCGCTGGTCCGACCTCATGTGCAAGCTCGCGCTGGATGCCGTTCGGACCGTTGCGCAGGACGACGATGGGATGAAGACCGTCGACATCAAACGCTACGCGCGCGTCGAAAAAGTCCCCGGCGGCGAGATCGAGCAAAGCGCGGTCCTGAATGGTGTCATGCTCAACAAAGATATCACGCATCCTCAAATGCGTCGCCGAATCGCGAATCCCAGAATCATCCTGCTCGACTGCCCGCTCGAGTACAAGAAGGGCGAGAGTCAGACGAACATGGAGTTTTCGAAAGAAGGCGACTGGGGTCGGGCACAAGACATTGAGGAGGAGCAGGTCAAGGCGCTTGTAACCCGGATATTAGAGTTCAAGCCCGACTTGGTTATTACGGAGAAGGGTATCTCGGGGTGAGTGTTCTTTGTGTTTGAGATAATCAGTATTCTGACGGGAGTAGACACGGCCCAACATCTGTTGGTAAAGCACAACGTCTCTGCGCTGCGTCGTGTACGCAAATCGGACAACAATCGTATCGCCCTTGCCGTCGGCGCGACCATCGTGAACCGCGTCGAGGACCTGCGGGAAGCCGACGTTGGCACCCAGTGCGGTCTCTTCAATATAGACAAAATCGGGGACGAGTAAGTCCTTTGTTGTTCCCCGTTTCACTCATGCTGACTCCACTAGATATTTCTCCTTCCTCACTGAATGCCGCACGCCCAAAGCCTGCACCATCCTGCTCCGCGGCCCATCCAAAGATATCCTGAACGAGATTGACAGGAATTTGGCTGACGCTATGAGCGTAGCGCGCAACGTGGTGTTCAACCCGACGCTTGCGCCCGGCGGGGGCGCCACCGAGATGGCTATAAGCGTGGGGCTACAGGCAAAGGCCCGCAGCATCGTCGGTGTTGAGGGGTGGCCTTACCGCGCCGTAGCAGACGCGATGGAGGTTATCCCACGGACTTTGGTTCAGAACAGCGGAGGGAATGTCATCCGGGTACTGACGGAGCTGAGAGTGCGTATCTAGTTTCGGCTTTTATCTCCTGCTCATCTTGCCTAGGCGAAACACGCGAATGGCGAAAACTCTTGGGGTGTCAACGGCGAGACTGGCGAGATCGTGGACATGAAGACCTACGGTCTTTACGAGTCTGCGAGCGTCAAGGTATTGGTTTGCCTTGGTATCATGCGCACATACTGAAGACTCATTCTCAGATCCAAACGTTCAAAACTGCCGTCGAGGTAATTATCTGGTTACTGCGCAAGGTTCTCAGACTAAATTCTTTGTAGGCCGCCCGGATGCTCCTCCGAGTAGATGACGTCGTACAGGCGGTGCGGAAAGATCGGGAACAAGGTGCCAGCGGGCCAACACAGGAGGAGATGGAGGGCGCAGTAGACCTAGACATGTAATTTTCAGAGCTACAACTAAAAAAAAATCAATCGAGTTTGGGTAATTATTCGATGTTTTACGACAGTCATGGTTTACACTCTATATCCTCCCGTGTTCGAACGTTCAAAAGCTTGAATCCCAGACTACGCATGCAGGCAAGGTGATTCTCCACTAGCTGCTTGCATTTGTCATCAGCCTCCGAGGTGGATGTGTTCAGAAAACAATCGTCCCGCGCAGATTTGGTTTGGGGACAAGCACAACACCTGAGAGGTAGTAAACTTAGCGCCAGGTGAACCGCAACAGACTCTGGAGGTCGGCGCACGGCTTAAGACCCTCGGGATTCAGTGGATTGAGTTTGGGGTTCGTGGGATCGTATGGGGGCGCGGCAGGCGTCGAAGACCATAGTGAAGTAATCTATAACATTGCGAGGAAGCCGGAGGTCAGTAGAGTTGTAGTTTCGCGGCCTGAAGCCATACTTTTTCGAACATGGACGCAAAAGGAAGGTGACAATGACCCAAACACGCGTACACAAACTCATCCAAACCCTGCAATAGGCAGGAGGAGATAAAAGGCCGAAAAACTCTAAATTAAAGACACATTGTACAACAGTAAACAAGAATCACGCTGGATCCCACAACAGGTCATTCAAAGGAATGTCAAGCTGCTGGGCCAAAGCAGAAGTCATTTTATACGATATGCCGCACTGAACGTCGGGGGGCCATCCAGCTTCTCAGCCGCAGAAGTGCGATGGAAGAGGCCTATGTCAGAAAGCTCAATGATCTGTAGTTTCTCCTTAGCCGCGTCTCGCTCTTGCAATGAAATCAAAACATACGGTGTTGTATATACCGACCCGGGCGATTTCCATATCAGTGTGCTCTCCAGGAATAAGATATTCAGGCGCAGGCAATCGCTGGTCGACGTCATTTTCCTCGAGGAGTGCGCCCAAAATGGCGATGAGCCGGTCGAGAGGGAATGTATTTGGACCCAGAACACGTTGAGGGGCCTGAAATGCATTTTATGAGCCAAGGTCAGTGATTCGTCGATTCAAAGTTTGCCTTGGTCGTCCCACTCTTTGCAGAAGGCTTGTGGGAACGTCGCTTCCGCTTCTTCTCGTCCACCCCTCGTCCAAACATGCGTACATCAGACGTGTGAGGATTGGTCGACGCAAGGTACGCGGCAACGAGGATAAATTTCGACATGCGAGGCAGATCGGCAATTCGGCCGTCATCCACCTCCACTTCGCCTGGGTCTGGGATGGGTTGCGTTTTGTTCGCGGGTTTTGCCAGCAGATTTTCTTCTGGACCGTTCAGCGCAGCCCAGCTGGTGGCATGTTCCAGTCTCGGATAGAGTGTCTCGAGGGCCGTCTTGAAGGAAGGCTTAAATATCCGAATGAGGCGCATGCGGACGTGCTCAGAGGGTGGCTTTAGCCCAGGTTCATCGGGCCCGTCCATGTCAACATCTTCGTCGACGCGGTCATTGTGGGCGTCCAGGATCGGCTTGACGAATCCCGGCCATCGCGCGGCCGCGATGTACTGCAGCTCGTTGGGATCTTGAACGTAAGAGCAGCTATCCACGAGGACCGAGAGAAACTGGGAGTAAAGTGGACGTAGGCTGGGATGGTATGAATCTGCCCCATTGGTGTGCTCAGATTGAGATGAAACGGCGTGGAAAGTAGAGCCAAGCCGACGAAGCAAGTCTGATATAAAGTAGATTGAGCTAGCGTCGAGCTGGGAAGAGCACACAGGTGTGGACCTTCTTTGTTGAGTGCCAAGACATCCACATAATATGGATCAGGGGATGCGCCAAACGGCGGTCGTATGTCCTCCCATGGCACGTCCGAAACGAAGACGATGCTCAAATCGAGGCGAGTCTTCAAATGGGGTCGGTTGTCCGAACGCAAGATAAAATACGGACTTACTAGTTCCGCCAAGCGAGTAAGAGGCACCAGAAGATCTGGCATTTGGTCTGGCAGGCGTTCCGCGCGTTCGATGACAAGAACAATCTGCCTAATGTCGGTGACAAGGTCAGACTCTATTTGCTTGCCTTTGCCCTTAGTGGAGCCCGCAGTATTTTCCCGTCCGATGAACGAGTGAACAGTCTTCAGACCGTGAATAAAGCCGTCGAGATTCTCGTTCCATCTCTCTTCGTTATCTCCAGCCCAGTTCGTGCAGGCAGTATCCCATTCGACCTGCCATCCGGCCAACTGATTCAGGACCGTGTCGTAGAGTATGCGGGCATTAAAACAAGCCACTGCGTTGATTTGAGCGTGATAAACACGCGAAGACGCGTCCGAACGTGCCATCGACGACAGCACCGAGTTCACGACAACGGCGGTCGTCCGGGGCGAAACCGGATCGGTAACATAGAGAAAGGGAGGGGCGCGAGCGGAAAAAAGGGAAGATATCTCTGTAGCAAAGCGCTCGTAGCCTGGGTGCTCCGTGGCCATCGCAGTTGGGGTTGAATGCCTAACATGGACCGGGAGCGGTGCGGCGGTGCCACTCGGTGATGTCCGAGCGGAGTCTCAAGTTGTCCTCGACCAGTATTATTGGCTTGAATCGGAAACACACAGCGATTTCAATATTGAGGTGCAAGCGCCGAAACATTCGGAACTAAAGGAGCTCCTGGTCAGCGGTCGAAATCCCATGGACCCATGGTCCCAGAGAAAATATCAAGTTCAAGCTGGCGTTGATTTGCGCAAATGCAAGGAGGAAAGAACGTGTTCAACCACAAAACCCAGTCGATCAACTGTCGTTTCGCTCGATCGACGTGCCCCTCGATCGCGTCAGTTCTCTCTCTCTCGACCCTCGACCTCAAGAATGTCCCGCCTCACCCCTTGTTTAAGTAATGTTTTTCTCGGCCTTGTTTTTCTCGGTCACCTGAAGCTGGGCAGTGCACTCTTTGGTGTTGCGTCGACGCGTTGTTGTGCGGCCAAACAAGCGGAGTATAAAAACCGGATTCACGATTTGCCGGGCTTCATCGACTCTTGCACCGCAACTGTCACCTCATATTGTCGAGCTCTAGCTCCAATATCGCTTTCCAGCATTCAAGCATTCTGCTCAACGCTCCAAAGCGCCCACCCCCCTCCCATCCTCAAGATGGTGTCCCGTTTTGCCGTCGTCGTCGTCTCCCCTTTCTCCTTCTCGCCTTCCTCGAGTTTGGCCCGGCCGCTTTGCAGAGTTACCTTTACCCCGATGAAGTTTTCGACGCGCCTAGTCCCATGCACGCAAAGCCCATCGTCGTGCAGAACCAGCTCGATCCGGCGTATATTCACGCCCAGTTTCTCCAAATCGACATCTACAGCTCCGAAGGTGCCTACTACAACGACGACGACATCGATCCGCCCTCGCTGGGTCTGTTCATGTTCATCGAGCCCACTGTCGTCGGAGGCACCGCTGCGCTCGCGATGGCTGGGAAACCTCGCTCCCGCCGCGATCTCCTCTTTGACCGGCTCCTCGCCGCCGACGCTGGCCCTCCCACCCCCACCTCGCCGCCTCTCGTCAGCGACGAGTCCAATCTCCTCAACGCGTCCGCCACCATCCTCACCGCACTGCTCCCCGCGTCTCGCCCAAAGCCTTTCCCGCTTCCTTTGTCGCCACCCACCTTCACCTTCGTCGTCGTCATCTTCATCCTCATCTCCGTCTCCCTTGTTGCTTCCGTGGCCCACCTCTGCAAACTCGCCAAGACATTCAAAGCCTCCTCGCCGTCATCCTCGCCCGTGCTCATCGTATGTCGCCTCGCCAGATCTTTTTCTCTCGTACTCACCCTTCCTCAGGTTCCCACTGCGACCAAACCTGTCCCGTCGACCGAAAACGCCCACCACCAACAGAGCGCTTCAGCCACCTCTTGCGTGACCATCGTGGACTCGCCTCCCGCACAGGCTACCCCAACCGCGCACGCGCCGCCCGCCATCATTGTCCCGGCCGTCCTTCCAACCCCTGCTCCTCACGCACCCAACATCTCGGAGACCCACAGCAAGATGATCCATGAAACTTCAGCGGACCGTACGCGTGTCTCCGACCTTCCCGGCGCGGTCCTCTACCAAACCTCGGCACATCTACACAAAACGTCCGTGACCGAGAGGCCGCGTAATCCTCATGTGATATACGAAACTGCAGCTCCCGCGTCCTTCGTATCTTCAACCACCAACAGCGTCGTCTACGAGACCCCCGTTCCCCACGCTTTCCAAAATCGTTCTGGTTTTTCACAGCCCTCTGCACCTGCGCCATCCCCCTTCGTGATCTACTCGGGGTCGACTATCTATCTTCCATTCTGTGCGCCGCTCGCCACTCTTCAGGGCTCGCCGAAGGACGGCGTCTGGCCTCAGTGCCACCGGTCTCGCGATCTGTGGCGGCATCGCGAGAATGTGTATCCTTTGCGCGTCGGGGATACCCAGGGACAGGGTTGGGGTGCGTGGAGATAGATGCGCCTCACGCTCCTCTGGACTCTCGATACGCGCGAAACATTACTTCACTCTGCCTATTCTCCATTCAACATATCTTCGTTCTTTACTAGATTCTTGGTGGCACCGTGCCATATCGAACGCTCGACTTGGCTCCTACTGTACCCCTATATCACTCTCTACTTGTATCGCTAGACCAGATTGCTTCGCATCGATTTAGATTATTTTCCCTGGCAGTGTAAAATAGATTGCTTGCATCAATGCTTCATGTAGAATTCTCTCCTCTGTCTCTATTTCTTGCGAACGTTGAGAAGTATGGGAACGCGTGTTGAGCGCATGGAAAACACTGTGTGTATTGCTGCGGTTTGCGTTGAGGGGTGTGTTGAACGCGATGAATATCGCATACTCTG
Organism: Mycena alexandri; assembly: GCA_029233265.1. Classification (NCBI taxonomy): domain Eukaryota; kingdom Fungi; phylum Basidiomycota; class Agaricomycetes; order Agaricales; family Mycenaceae; genus Mycena; species Mycena alexandri. The sequence goes on along the minus strand of JARJCM010000680.1, from coordinate 8,920 downwards.
CGCCATTTTTGATCGCCGGCGACCATCCCCAGTTTCCAGTTGCCTCCAAGGGCGGCAGGTCCCTTCACCAAACATGATGATGGAACGGTCAATCTAAAATCCGCCTGTCAGACACATACAGTGCAACGCGACCCTCTAAGATTAACTCATATTATATAGTACAACACATCCCGCGCCCATCCCAGTCAACCGCGAAATTCCATCGAGAAAATCAGCAAGAAATCCGTTGGTCTAGGTGATAATTCAATTTCAACGCGCATGTGCAAAGAGCAACAACTCACCATAGTATTAATTTCTACGGCAAAAAGTACAAAACCGACGCAGCAATGAGGCCAATAGGCCCGACCGTTATTCTCCACAGCAGTTTCTCGGCCTGCGCAAAAGGCAACCGGATTCGCAGACGAGGAAGGATGGTGGAAGGGCCCCAGATAAAGATGGCGTGCAGTAGGCTGAGTGGCGCCGGGAATGTATACGGCGAGGAGTAAGAGATAACTGCGCGCACGAAAGATGCGCGCGCGGTCCGGCCCACTGCAGAGGAGTAGGAATCCCATCCGGAGGCCGCAGGATCCAGGGTGCGTCCCAGCACGGCAAAGATGAAGAGCGAGCAGCAGACGGCGCGAGACGCGACGAGAAAGAAGAAATGAAGAGCACGGTGGTGCGTGTCTCCATGGGGGTCGGAACAAGGGTGTCAAAAAGCGCGAATGGGACAAAGAATGTTTTGGCGAGGGCCATGGACAACCAACAGGTGCCCAGCACGAAGATGGGTAGGAAGAAGACGGTAAGGGGAAGAATAACGCGATAAAATCCGTGGGTAAGGAAACATGCAAAAGGTAAGCTATGTTGAACTTTGAGTACGAACAAGGGACTGGGAGAGCGGGGAAAGTGAAATTGGAAAGCATGGAAAATAAAGCATGCAAGAAGAATAATAAAAGATACGCTTCCTTCGAAGGGGACAGCAGGAAGAGAGATTAAAAACATTAGAAGAGTAATGGCAAAAGGGAGATTAAAGATAGTCCAAGGGCGGAGGAGGATGGAGGATGAGAAAACCATGAGCAAGATTTCTCTAGCGCCGACATACTCGAAGCGGCTTTGGAAAATCGTAGGTTCGAAGGGGGGCCGCATCACATAGCTAACCAGGAGCCCGAAATAGGACAGGTAGCCGGCAAGGTCCATGAAATGCAGGACACTAGAAAAGACTCGTTAGGCGGTATAAACGGAGAAACTGAGGCCGCTAACCGAGGGCTACAAATCGCGTCGTAACGCAAAGCAATCCGAGAGGGAGAGTTTTCTTGGGGAGCCATGTCAAGACTAGGCCCATTTTTCCACATGTTGGCAAGACTGAGCATAACGACGTCGTGGCCGAGGAGTTCGCTTGGCGAGTCCGCAGTCAACAAATCGACAACTAGATTCTATTAAGTTACACAGAGCTTGGAGAGGCCAGAAAGAGGATTTACCGCGAACTCTACGGGCAGAACCGTCGTTGAGGTAGGAAGTCCAAAGAACTTGCTCATTTCCGCCGTTGTTCGATATTCGAGGAACAGGACCCAGGCGTTGATAATCCGGTCGTTTAATCGCTGTATGTAGCTCTCGTTCACCGCTGTCTCCGCCCACTGGTTCCAAACATCCGAGGGGAGTTTCGGTTTTAGTTTCTGCGCTCGTGATTGCAAGAGAACCACAAGGTAAAAGGCCGTTTCGCCGCACACATCCCCCGTATCCCCAGGGCAGATGTCAGCGATAGAAACGCGATCGTCCCCAAGGCGTGTAACAGCTTCGGAGATGCTCGGAACGAAGTCGCAAGTGGTGACTCAGAAGGGGGCTGGTTTCCGAAATGAGCATGGTCGGTCAAAGAACGCAGGGTGTAGTATCAGCTTTAAATGAGAGTGTCGAACGTTCGCAAGGTTAAACGTGTGGCGAATTGGCTTGGATCATGGTGCGCGTCGAAAGGGGTTGGTTGGTGTTTAAATCCAAGGCTGTTGCAAGCCTGCGAGCTTGATTGGGACTAACCCTAACCTTAGCACTTCCCCAGAACACGACACAAACGCGATGAGCGCTGTCCGCACACCACTTCTTGGCGGCGAAATTGAAGCGGACGAGGTGGTAGGAAACATAAACTCTACTCCTACTTCGAACAATGCTCGCCCTGTTGTTCTTACCCCCACAAATCGCGCCACGGAACAAATGGCAACTACCGAGAGCGATGCAGAGGCAGGTATAGCAGGGATATTTCGCCAAGTGAGGGTGCTTTGTGTAAGAACTTGGCACGTCTTGACCCATTTCAGTCCGCACATCCGGTGGCCCTGCTCTTCCTCTTCCTCTTCAGGATCGGTGCTATAACGGTGTACCTACTTTCTGGATTCGTGACAGGTAGGACCTACGAGCTAATGGCAAGTCGTAGCTGACCTTCTGGCTTCGGAAAGAGAACTACGTCCTTCAACTGTTGCCGTTGTTGTTCTACTGGCCATGGATTTCTGGAATTGTAGAGTCAGTCACCGTCTTTCTCAGTGGCTCTCGTTTCTCTGACTCGATTTTTAGAACGTCGCTGGCAGAACGCTGGTGGGGTTACGATTCTGGAATCAGGTATGCAATGGCTATTTATATGTGCTTCAATATTTATCGTGGCTTAGGTGGATGAAGATGGGGAAAGCTTTCTGGGTCTTTGAAAGTCGAGATGTAAGCTTGAAACATGCGTTGTTTCTTCATTCTCATTACCTCGTTTCAGCCTTCACGCCCGGCCAATCCAGTTGACTCTAGGTACGTTCATCGTTACTTTTTTGTCTGCACCCTCGTATTCATGAGATTTTACCCTAGGATGTTTTGGGTGAGTTCACACTGTTCCGCATTCGATCTTGTGATTTACCGAATGTAGATTGCCATCTACGTCTTCCCACTTCTTTGGGTTGCACTTTTCATCGTCTCTCTCTTGAGATTCAAGCTTACGTCAGTGTTTCTGCTTGCTTCGCCCCCTCAAAGTTCACTAACCGCGAGAAATAGTTTTATACCCATTGTTATCCTTGCACTTGTCTTCAACGTGACAAATGCGGTTGGATTCACATATGCGTGAGTATGCCGGCCTTCTCTTTTGGGTGAGCTAACCGCCTTCAGTGACCGAGACGCCAAACAACGATGGGCAAACAGCGTTGTCAGCTCAGGATGGAGCTTGGGTTTGGGTGGGATCGGCGGGCAGCTTGTCAGCTCGGCTGTGCAAAAAAGCGTCGGCCGCGTATTCGGTTTCATAAGGATAAAGTTCTGTAATGCGCTCAGCCTTAATTTTATGTTAGAGATCGTCGACGTATGTAATTTTTCTGGTAGTCGACAATCACTTCGAGTTGCGCACTGCTTAATTACACGAAGGATCGAGCTCTAGTTTCTGTTTACTAAGGGTATTATAGCATCACCTGGGCGCGAATCTCCGCCTTTTTCTGATTATTTTTCGCCACAGCATACACCAACCCAGCGAAGAAACCGACGCCAATGGAGGAAACTGACCCGGAGGTGACAGGATCACCAAAGAACACCATCCCCGACGCTGCAACTGGTAGCTTATTCAAGGCTCCGACCATGCTGAACAAAACACGGTTAATTTAAAACCGCGAAGAGGGTTGGGGAATTACCTATAGGTCGTGCTACTTGTTGTGCGTATGCACCAGGCAGTGGTGTAGGAATACCTACCGCCGCTGCGCCAGAGAAGGCAATAGCGGAAAGCAAGACGTGGCGAGTTTCTGGAGGGCTAGAGAAAGATTCAGAAATGGTCAAATGCACTTTACGAACAAATTCACAAATTACGAGCCAAGTTCTCAGAGCCCTGAATACATTGGACGGGTCAAGACACAAAAAAGTCTGAAAAATCAAGAACATACCCAGTCCTCCACAACGATAGAAAATACAGCGAGGACGGGAATTGAGCTAAGGTTTATGTTGAATGGGAGAAGCCAGACGTTTGGTGGAACTCACAGTAGGTTGTTGTAGAACATCGAGTCCCAATCCGAAAATCCTGTTGTTTTTATTCTCTTGCGCATTGAGAGGACCTGGGCACTATTAGAAAAACAAAACATGCCCGAGTGCCATGACTTACGTAGGCCGCACTCGTAAGACAGTTCAACATCATCCAGAAGTAGCCGATATTCAGGTTATAAACGACGCCTCGCATTGCCTGAAGGGACGTTGTGCCGTCTGTGGGCCTCGCGTCCCCCAGCGCGCCAGTCACATCCGCCCATGCGGCAATTACAGATGAAACGACCTAAAAGTGCGTTGAGCAGAGCGCAAATAAAATGGGGAACGAGGTTACCATGAAAATGAATGAGATGAACGTCAAACCCGTCACTCTACCTCCAAACCAGATAACTTCACCATATGCCTGTTGGGAGTGAGGGAAGAAAAATATATAAACAAGATAAAAGCTTACACGTACGATGAGGATTATGGTCAAGTTTTAAACAAGGCGAAAATATTAATATCAAGGTACATCTGTATGCCGTCAACAGATGAGCCGAGGGACCGAGTAGACCACGCACTAGACTTTTTGACGCGGTGTATATCACAGTGACGAGCATGAAGCTTATAGGGTAACCAAGCCTTTGCATCTTGCATATCGAAAGCTCTGAACGAGATGACTCCGGCGGATTTCACAAGAGACACGCAGGCGATGCAGACCATACTTTGTATGCAGAGCTGGCAAATTCGCGTCATGGATAGCGAGAATATTGAGTCTGCTGCCCACCAATAGGAAGTTCATGGAGAAGTGCGCTCCAGAAACAACGAACTGACGCAAGTTGGTAAGACACAGTCGCATTCTGTCAGAGTTTCCGCGCATACCTTATTGATCAAAGTCATGAGGATGGACGCAAGGCAGTAGCAGGCGATTGGAGGGACTTTCGGGAAGTGTGAATACCATTGCGCAGAATTCGACACGCGAACGAACACACCAGCTGAAGCCGGGGCTTCTCTGACCGCTCCGTTGCTACTGCCTTCCTCATTTCCGGCCTCGTCGATTCGCTGGTTAGCCATTGTATGATTCCAAAGGGCTGCTGTTGCCACGGTAAAGCTGGGCGAAAGGGAGGCGATAAACTGAAAAAAACGCCGATCCGCGATCACGGATCAGAACGCGTCCAACCGCGTCTTCAAAGTGCTCCAAAATCACCTTCAAAAATATTTCCTGGCGCACTAGGGATCACATGTACAGTAAAGGAAACTCGAATGACAGTTGCATTTTTTTGGCAGCAATAGGCGGTCCGCCAGCGTTGCGCCGGCGTCTATCTAACGTTGTTATGACCTGTGTACCAGCGCCTTTCGTGCAACTGCGTTAGAACGTTCACGTCGAGGACAGCCTTGAAGAAGTCTTGCTTTCTCATCGCGCTCTCCTCCAAATCCTTTCTGACTCTCGGAGAAGCCAGCTCAATTTCTTCACGGTTCACCTTCTATGGCCTGGCTCTCTACAGTTGCCCTCAGTCGGCATGGCCGTGGGCCCTCCATTGGTAATTGCTGGTCGACACTTCTGTTAGTCTGACTCTTGATATCCTCCTACTCACAGGTCTACGCGGACCAGGCTTACTCCATTGTCCGTAAAAAGTACAACGTCTTCCTACACGCTTTCTCGTACATATTTACTAAGCCACCAATTTATCTAGGGATGCTACTGGATTTTCTCGTGACGTTTGTGCGATTCTGTCCGTCCGGATTCTCATTTGTGCTGCGTGTCGTGCTCACAAGACACTAAAGCCTTATTGCGAACATAACACGATGTTTCTTCTGGCTGGGGTTCGTCTGTGCTTAAAGCGCTCCGGAAGTTAACCTTATTCTGCCCAGCGACCACTTTGAATTCGCCCTACTCTTCCAGTCCATCTTCATGATACTGGCTCAGGTGCTTATCAACTTCGCTCTTCGCTAGTCATCTTACCCGAGCCTACGCGCAGCTTGCGCTCCTATATATATGTATCCTCTACAGACCGCGTATCAGCCCTGAAAATCTGGGAGGCTCTTCGAGACCATTTTCGTTTTGGCAATGGTCAACATACGTCCAACACGTTGAATTCTTGGCAGGTTTAATGTGCGCATCTTCTCTCTTGTCTGTTATTCTCTAATTTTCGTGTTCAGCCTGTTCCAAGCTATCCTTTTTCCTGATATTGAGCCGATTCGAAGTTTACGTTGCGATATTGGGCTTCGTAGCGTTGGGGCTGGAAAGCACGCTCCCCATTCCTCAATTAATCAGGCATGTGCTGGAAGTATCGTTCGTGTACCGTGTGATATTCACTTCTTTATATAGCAATTATAAACAGCGGTCTCTCTACGGCTTCAGGATGTCGACCTTGATTGGATGGGCTGGAGGCGATGCCTTTAAGTATGGTTCTGGACGTTTTGAAGCAGATTTTCCAACCTAAGAATTTCTCAGGACTGCCTATTTCTTTTGGCAGGGCTCGCCAATCCAGTTCAAGGCCTGCGCCGTGTTCCAGCTTTCCATAGATTTCGGCAAGTCGCTCCTTTGCTAGCCCAATGCTCATATATTGAATGGTCTCTAGCTATCGTCGTCCAGCGAATGCTTATGGCAACGCTGCACCTCCGAGTGTTCTTCTGGACGACGAGGACCTTGAGCAAGCTCTTGCATTGGGGGAAGAAGTAAATTAAGGTATCATTATTGCTTGCATGGCTCGGAACATGACATATGTATACTTTACGATCGATGTATGGAGGCGTGTATGCAGCGTGTGTTGTTAGCCACACCTCCTCTTGAACTAATAACTGTCCGCGCTGCTGCCCGATTTTTTTCTGCATAATGGTGAGGGCCTGGTTGTTCTCCTGCATCGCGAGAACTAAGCGGAGTAGAATCGAAATATTCATCGTTTTAATCCGAGCCCGCCGATCAACAACCGCGCCAAACAACAGTACAACAACTTGAACGTATCCTCGAGTCGGGCGTTCACTTTCCTTCGACCTGCTACGCCCATTTTGTTTCCAGGTTTGCTGCAGTTCTTCGTCTTCCATTCCCCCAACTCAAACCACAATCACAGCCATGGAACCCCCCAAACCCATCGCGTTTTGCGAGCACCTTCAATTAACGAGCGTTGGCGTTCAGCCAGCTTTCCATTTCCATTTCAGGTTCGTCTATCAAACGCGCTGAAGCTCTTTCGTTCACCGTGATTTCGTGTTTTTTTCCTTCCATAGACCTTGACTCTTGAATCCGACCACTTTATCTGTGTTCGCGAAAAGGTCAATGAGCAAAACCAGGTAGTCATCATCGACCTAGCGGAAGCCAACAATGTCCTGCGGCGACCCATTACCGCCGAATCCGCCATTATGCACCCCACCCAGAAGATTCTGGCGCTTAAAGGTACGTACGCTGCGCTCTACGTGTCTCCGTTTTTGCTGACGTTGCCCTTCCCCGCGCTGCGCAGCCGGACGGACTCTGCAGATATTTAACATTGACACCAAACAAAAGGTCAAGTCCCATGTCAACGACGAGGACGTGGTTTTCTGGAAATGGTGTCGGACACCACGATCGGAATGGTCACCGAGTCGTCGGTTTTTCACTGGACAATTTCCGACCCGACTTCACCGCCACAGAAGATATTCGACCGCCATCCTACTCTCGCCGGTGCCCAGATTATCAACTACCGTGTTACCCCGATGAAAAATGGCTGTCCTCTTCGGTATCTCAGGAAATACGACGAATCCCTCCGCTTTCAAGGTCAAGGGCGCCATGCAGCTTTACAGTCGGGAGCGAGGCGTCAGCCAGCCTATAGAAGGCCACGCTGCCGCGTTTGCAGAGATAAAGCAGGACGGTTATCAGAAACCGACAAAGTTGTTCAGTTTTCGCAGTTCGCGGACAGCCACGGGAGCCAAGGTAATTAATATTCGTCACTTTTTTTGCGCTTCTGTGGCTGACCATCCTTCAATAGCTCCATGTCGTTGAAATTGACCACACACCGCTCCCGACCCCCCCTTCGTTAAGAAGGCCGTTGATGTCTACTTCCCACCAGAGGCCACGAACGACTTCCCCGTCGCAATGCAGGTCTCAAAAAGCACGGCATCATTTACCTCGTCACCAAATACGGTTTCATCCATCCTCTACGACCTTGAATCTGGAGCCTGCGTTTACATGAACCGTATTTCTGGCGAGACCATCTTCGTCACCGCTGAGCACGAGGCCACCAACGGTATCATCGGCGTCAACAAGAAGGGCCAAGTTCTCAGTGTGACGTTGACGAGCAGACGATTATTCCTTACATTTGACCGTCCTTAACAAACAACCGAGGCTTGCATTCAAATTGGCGAGTCGCGCGAACTTGCCAGGGGCGGACGATTTTGTACGTTCAGCAATACAAACCAACTTTTCCAGAGTGGACAGTACGGAGAAGCTGCGAAGATTGCTGCGAAACTCTCCTCGAGTGCGTCATTTTCATATCTCTTTACGACGGCTCAACCTTGTTTAGGGAATTTTGCGCACCGTTCAAGTGATTGAGGCCTTCAATACCGCCCCCGCACCCCCCGGCGGCCTTTCACCCATCTTACAATACTTCGGTATATTGCTTGAGAAGGGCGAACTGAATCATCTCGAATCTTTGGAACTTGCCCGCCCCGTTCTGCAACAGGGTCGCAAGCAATTGCTCGAGAAGTGGCTCAAGGAGAACAAGGTTTGTTTCCCTCTTCGCCGCGTCCGCAAAACTCAGAGTGATATCCCAACAGCTCACATGCAGTGAAGAGCTCGGTGATATCGTTCGCCTTCACGACATGACCCTTGCGCTCAGCGTGTATCTGAGGGCCAACGTTCCCAACAAGGTCATCGCTTGTTTCGCAGAAACTGGTCAGACGGAGAAGATCGTGTTGTATTCGAAGAAGGTTGGGTACAGCCCTGATTACTTTGCGTTACTGCAGCACGTCATGCGCACCAACCCTGAGAAGGGAGCCGAGTTCGCCGCTCAGCTTGTGA